>JALIZH010029013.1:0-10185 GCA_030522465.1 Rhipicephalus appendiculatus | reverse complement strand
CTCGTGCAATGGTCAGTCCTGCTTTCGCTTTCTTTCTCAAGTCTCCTGGTCGAGGAGTTATTCGATACGGATAATTTGCACGCTGTGGGCACGCGGCGAGCTTGAACTTGGCGCTCTTTCATAAGCACTATAAGACAAAATTTATCTTTGTTTCACAAAGCAGCAATCACACGCTCATTATGATAACTGCACACATGCTAAACACTTGCGACGACAAAGTTTCGTTTCCTCCAGTATACAGAATATGAATTTCTCGCGTCACAGAACCGCGATCGCCTTCACTCGGCCCAGCAGAACACTACCGCTGTTTTAAGTTAAAACAGCAAAGAGTGAGAATTATCGTTTTTACAGCATTTCTACTTGAAGAAGCGTCATTACACTGTAATACTTCTTATTAGGCCGCATAATGCAACATTCCCAGAACCTTAAAAAAATCCCTGGATTCAACAAAAAGACGCCAAATCCCTGAGAGACCCAGAAAATCCCTAGATCTAGGAATAAATCCTAGTGGCATCACTGCCGTCGCCTCTCTGGCCTCGACGGGCGACCCCTTCCTTAGCCCCTGTGGCGCCGTGCCGCGGTCAAAGTTGGCAGCACACAAAGCTCTCCCATAGAGTGAAGGAGAAGTTTCGTGACCAGTAAAAAGTATTGAGGGTAGAGGTAGGGTAAAGGGACTTTACGCCGTGGCGGTTTCGACCGGCGGCGGCACACGGCCACTGCGGCGCACGGCTGCGTGGAAACCGAAACTACAAGTTCCAAAAGCTATTTCACTGCATCTTCTTTGTTTAATTAGCTGAAATTCAGGGCTTTTAACACTATGGACTGAGAGAACAGCATAGATATGTACTAGAAGTAAGATAACTGGTAAACGTTTCGTAAACGTTTTTCAGCGCACACATCGAAAAAAAAACATGTGGGAGGGGGGGGGGGGCACTTATCTCAAGTCATGTGCAGAGTATTATTCATTTGTGGGGTGTCACGTACCATGACCACGATATGAACATGAGACACACCGCAGTGGACTGCTCCGGAAGTTGCGACCACTTGGCGTTTTTTGACGTGCAGACATCATTTAGCGTCCGTCAAAATGCAAGCGGCCGGGATCGAATATGCGTCTATCTGGTCAGCATCACAGCACCGTGCCACCGCGGTACGTGGCTGTGTTGAATGTGTGTTCATTTCTTCCACAAATGTGCAGCGCAGCTGTTTCTTCTTATATTTTTTTCTACGGTGGTTGCATGTGTCAAAAGATTCATGGCGGTAAGCTGTTGGCACGTCTATTTATAGTTTGAAAGAACGACGAACCCAGCCTTGAAAGATGTGTACGCAACACGAGAAAAATTTCACGAACACACAAGCTGCGGCTAGCAACAATTTACGGCTCGAAAGTAAAACCAAGACGTACAGATGAAAGCGCTGCGCATGAGACCATCCAACAATGCGCCGTGAAAACCGGATAGATAAAAACGCAGCGCATGATGCGTAAATTACGTTTCTCTAAAAAAGGCTCAACCTCTTTTCGTGCTATCGATATGGAAGGTACACGATCATGACCATTGTTTTTTTTTCTTTTTTTGCGTTTGATATGCTTCAATCAGTTCCCTCTCATACTTCGTGGCTGGATATCATTAAAAAAATACCCCCCACCTCCCCGAAGGGAATCGTGAGGAAATGCGAACGCATTTCTTGCGCCGACACCGACTTCTGCCATCGCCTTGAGAGGCTCCCAGCCAGCGAACGGTCGAGAGTGAGGCGCGAGCGGACGGGAGAGTGGGGCGCAGGGAGGAGAGAGAGTGAACGGCGAGAGAAGGAGCGGCGAAGCACTGCACCTGCCCTCATCTACACTCTCTCGCACCACATGCTCCGGTTGCTAGGAGCAAGGATAAGCGCGCGCGCCCGCAGCTGTTGCTGTGGGAGAGGGAGTGAGAGCGGAGAGATAACACCTGCCGGCGCGCGGACACCTCCTCAACCTATCCTCCTCCTCCGCGGACAACGCCGGATGCGCCTGACATAGCCCGACTAAGAAATGCATTCGCATCTAAAACGGGCGACCACGCGCACACTCTGCAATGAGCAGGCATGTCTCCCTTCCCCTGATGTGACGGATGTTTCATGTTCTTTCAGCGCCCCGTCTGTCCTATGCACTCTACCACCAGAAAACGGTATGCAACACATGACATTTCGGATTCATTCGGGGAATCTATTGACATGGTGAGTAGCGCAAATGCTCCTTGATTTCCGGTTTTCAATGCTTGCACAAAATCGTGACAGCCTGACATCGCCAAGAACGTGGCAACTTCCACTCGCCCACTGTCCTCACTTTCACGGGCACCTGACATGCCATCTGTCTCTTTGTTTTCTTTCTTTTTCTTTTTAACGTGGCGTAAAGGCACTAGGGGGAGCCTTTACACCAAGGCTCCCCAGGTGCCTTCTAGTCCCCTCCGCGATGTAAATATGTGTGTCATGATTAAGAGCCATTCCAAAGAAAGAAGACGACGAGGAGCAGAGAACATTCGAAACGGCGCGAGCGCGCGCACCGTAACGTGAGGCCCGAAGCGTGTGACCCGAGCCGTGATCGGGGCGCAATCGAGGATGAGCTGGCATTGTCGACGTGGACTTGGAAGAAGAAGGTCGTCTCGCCAGCAAGTGCACTGGCGACGGGAGCGTCAGGACATCGACTTGACAGGCTGTGACGCGGGCGTCCCGAGAGGTGGCCGGAGACACGTTCGAGTGAGGCTGCTCGGGATGCAGCAACCGCGCACAGCAATCACCGACGTTCCTGGCGCAAGCCCCCCTTCGATGCAAGTCACCGAAGGCAGTCCCCGGTGGCCCTTACAAAAAAAAAAACTTGTGGCCTGTCTGCAGAAATTCTACAGACCCTGAGTCACCCGTGATGCGGAATGTGTGAAGACAAGTGACAAACTTTCTGCCACCCCCCAGTCACCTCTGAGTAGGCAATTGGTACACCCATTCTGCAGAAAGTCTGCAGAGCGCAGGATGCAGCATGCCTGCAGAATGTCTGCGGAACATCTGCAGAACGTCTACAGAAATTCTGTAGCATTTCTGCAGAAAATCCGCAACGTTTTGTCGCGGGTGAACAAAAAGTAATAGCGACCATTTTCATTATCACAATCAGTCAAGGGACATGCAGCATCGAAGAGTAGAATACCGCCCATACACCCATCAACACGTGCCCACAACATACACGCAACAACAGCCAAGTAAATACGAAACACATAGAGCACTCGCGCTTCACAACCTAACACCGACCACCCGGTATATATAGCCATGTTATCTTGACCGGCCATTCAGTGCCGGTAGGAAAATTCCTATGCTTCAAAATTTTACATCTACACGTTCACAGAATACGTGTAAAATTATGGTGGACGTGAGGCAGCCATAAAGCAAGCATATCTTTTAATCTACACCTGCAAAATGTGCAACGCTATTTTAATTAGTGACTTTTAATTATCAGCTGGCAAGCTGTCGCATACGGCTGCAGAAAAGCTGCAGCCTTCTGCAAACAATCTGCAGACTAGGTCTACATGAGGGTGACTGGTGGGTGACTAGTGGGTGACTAGTGGGCGACTGGAGGGTGACTGGCGGGTGACTGAAAGGTGAAACCCATTTAATCATTATTATTGATTGTGTCATGGTCCAGAATATAGATATATACGCATATAGCATATACATCCACACACACACGCGCAGGGCACACATTAATAGACAAGTCTGCTAGCCCTCTGCTCGGTGTCTGCAGAAAATCTGCAGACTAGGTCTGTATGGGGGTGACTGGTGGGTGACTGAAAGGTGAAACCCAATTAATCATTGTTATCAAATGTGCCATGGTCAAAAATATATAGATACATACGTATAGGTTATATACATCCACACGCACGCACTCTGGACGCACATTATCAGGAAAGTCTGCTTGCCGTCTGCTCGACGTCTGCAGAAAATCTGCAGACCAGGTCTACAGAAAGGTCGAGTCTGCAAGAAGGTGACTGGGGTGACTGGTAGGTGACTCGTGGGTGACAGAAAGGTCAAACCCATTTTTGTAAGGGGGGGCCACGTCAGCTTCCAGCACCGGGTAGCGCCAACGCCGCTAGGCCTAACTTCCGAGGCCGCCGCCACGCCAGTGAGGACTTCACGCAAGACGGCTAACGTAGGCAGCGACCGGGACGGCGGCGTACGTTCAAGAACGTCGAGAACCCCGACAAGGAATTCCCACGACCGATTGGGACAATGACGGAAAGCGCGCATCATCTGTGGCAAGTAAGATCGGCTAGAATCATGAGTGGCATCGACTAGAGTTGCTTGACTTTCACTAGGACGGTTTAGGGTTTGGTTAGCAGTGAAGTTTAAGGCTAGTTGGGTATCGATTTACAGTTACTGATATTTGTTTTGCATATTTTCATATTCTAAAGTGCTGTGCGTTTGTTCATTAAATGTGTTGTGCCGTTTACCGCATCTTGTCTCAGTCCTTCACCCCCAACCACCCGAATCCGTGACAATGTGTGACCTCCAAAAATACACTGTCAATCCAGGCAGTGACGTCCATTGTACGCCCGCACCATGTCGCTAGCTGTGCCAAGTTGAATTCTAACAGAGTAATTTGTTTTGTCGATAGTGTGGTGCATTGTAGCCTGCACAATGGGCGCCGTCAACAAAAGCCCCATCCACGATGATTTTTCTTGACTCCAACCAGCAGCGTCATTTTAAAAATGTATCATCTGCTGCTGATTTAACAAACAGCTTCTCTCCCTCTTTTTTTCGGCATCTGCGAAAACGGAATTAATTAATGGCGAAGGCCATGAACCACCTGCAACCGGCGCAACTTCTTTCGAGAAAGGGTCCTCAGAGGAAAAGAAAAGTGGGTTTACTGAAAACTACTAGGTGTATTACTTTTGCCAGAGTGTCAGGAGGGATTTTCTTGCTTTTCTTGAGAAGCAGAGTAGCTGTGAAATCTCTATATACTGGCTACGGTACGCACACATGTAGTCCGTGTCGACGGAACACCTCTAGAAGCACTGATAAATCTCTACCGTGTCGAATACTTATATATGTCATTGATGTTTGTCTTTATTTGGCAGTTTTCTCAATTATTCGATTAATCGTATGACGGCGATCTAAAGTGAAACACTATCCTAAATGCAGCTTGTTCTTTGTACTCGGCGACAGCTTTTCTTGACAGCACTGCGGAAGCTACAGAACCAAAACGCATTCCTGCTACCGCGCCAAAAAAAATAGTACATAAGTTTACCGATAATTTTTTTTTTCATTTGCGTTGCTGTAATAAATACTGCTTTATTTATTATGAGACTGAAACAGTTGCGGGAAATTGTCCGTAAAATACAGTTACTGTTCACCTTTCAAGAAGGCTTTCCTTTTTTTTCCATCTCTTAGACAGCACCACCTTTTCAGCTCAACCGCTTTCCAAGGAAACATGGCGTCCGTGACGTCAGTGTGCTGCCCCAACGCGCTGTTCAGTTCGGCAAGAAAAATATACTCGTAATAGGACAGTTAAGCAGGACACTGAAAAACCGAAATGTTTCTCCCATTCATAATTTTCATGTATATGTTTTTCTAAGTTCGATAACGATGCGAGCGAGCAAAACCGAAACCAGCCGCTAGCTGCCGTACGACTTGCGGAGCAACACGAATGTGCGGAAGCCCCAGCCCCGTAGCCTTCGCTCCAATGTCAAGATAAGTTGTCGCCGAGTATAGGTACATTAAAGTGAAGCGTGGCGCTTATCCTATTCGAAATTCAAATGATCTTCCTGAATATCTTGTACAACATGCCGAAAGGAGGTTGATCGGTCCGTTTGGTCTAAAAAAGATGTGGATCCGTCCACATCAACGCTAACTTCACTTGGAAGCGGGCGTTCAAAACCGCCGCCATGTTTTACGCTCACACGCAAGCACGGTACTGCTAAATCTGAAAAATAGCGTGCTTGCAGCAGCCGATACGGGTCGTTTAGCGTACTGCGCAGGCGCATTTCGATCTCACTATTCCGCTAAGTCCGCTAAACTAAACCTGAAATCTGAATGGCGTCCATTGAAAACGAAAGTTAGCGTGAACAGCAGGACAACAAGACAGTCTCTGTGTTGCTGTCCGGTTGTTTCCCGTTTTCTGTCGACATGTGCCTTCTATCTTGCACAAGTAGCGAAAGGTCTTGATCCAGCCACCGCGCCCTGCGATAGGCCAGTTGGCGACACGTGACCTTTTCGCCTTCGTGCCCCGCCCAAATGGCCCAGCGGTGGCAGCGCTCTGCCGGCGAGAGGTACCGATGACTGCGTTTTCAAATGTGGAGTTGGACAATTTTAGCAAGTAGAGAGTACTCCACGCACCTCTGGCGCATTGCTACTGCAGTCTAGAAGGATGTATGTACATGTAGTTGAGTGAACGTGGGAATCCCGTGTATGAATTGAATGTCTGGAGCGTGACGGGCGAGTATGCTGCGTCTGAATGCCTTCGGTTACCTCGCCGCGCAGAGGACGGAAGAAAGTATTTTTTTTTTGTTCCTCGCGGTTACAAAAAAGTATGCTGAAGGAAGGTATGACCCCACAAAATCGGTCGCAAGAAATTTTTGGCCACAGAAAACACCCGGTTATGCGAAGTAAGTGATTTTGTAATGTGCATAACTTCAAGCAACCTTTCGCCTGGCGGTGAGCTTTTCTTCATGCGCATGCGTGAGTATTATCTCCGCAATGCTATTATTGTTTCTGCATTCTTTATGCCGTAGATTTGTGCGCAGTAGACAATGCAGAGTCACGCCCGTATCTATAAAAATAAATAGCTCGGAACCCAATACAGCTCCCTTTGTTTTCCTCCCCGGGGTGTCTTCAACACTAAAAGCTCACAAGGAAAGGACCACTTGGGATTAGATTTTACCACACCGTGCCGTGCTTTTCCGCTTTGCTTTGCGCGTGATCAATTAATGCTTCTTCGTTGAAGCGTTCCGCGTGATGTTTCGTGTAGAGGACTACAATGCTTTTGGCGAGTTTGGGTGAATAATACTGCGTGACAAAGGCAGGCTGAAACAGTATATGCCGCACCGAACATCTTTGTTAACTTGCCAAGGAAGAAGAAACGGAAGCCACTCTGCAAGCGAATTAGGGGGAATCAGTATTGACAACAAACCTTTGAAACTTATAATGCCGTGGTTTGCATTTATTTGTCTTTGTTTCAGCGGTGGTACTTCAAACATTGTTGTCATCGAGGCGCCTGTGCCTGTAGAAGACCGGCGTGATTACCTCAACTTTGTATTGAAATCATTTGGCCCTTACGAAGATGTACTTTCAAGGGGCACACCGATAAGTGGGCCGGTGCGCCGAGCCAATGTTGATAAAGTTTTTCAAGAGTGCTTCAAGCTAGCTTGGTATGTGTTTTTTATATGGAGGCGTGTCATTGTTTTCCCTGCTATTATTCATATTGGGAGGTAAAATTCTTTAATGTAATACTGAACGAAAATTCTAAAAAATGACAAAGACATCGCAGTTCGGAAGACGAAACTCTTCCGATGAACATGGTTTATTTCACGTATTTTTTAACATGTGGCTGTATTATTGGATAGCTGTCAGCACGCGGGGGCTGCATGCCAGTGCGAGTTGTGACGTCACATTTCGCGCAGTGCATGCAGTGTGCGCATGTTCCTGTCCATCTATTCTCTTTCTCAACCTCTCCTTCACATCTCACTCTTCCTCTTCCACCATGACACTGAAGCATGCCTCATTATTTAGGGGCTTAAAGGGACTGTCTACCATTCGGAAAAATTTTTCTGATTGTGGCGAAAATGGGAAGATCATTCATCACATCGGCAGCAACGAGCATGCTTTTGTCACATAAAAAAGGAATTCTAATTTTAATTTGATGTTGAAAGTCGACAAAGAATGACCGCTAGCGTCGCCCAACAGCGATGTGGTTCAATCTACTGGCAGGACAAGAAATCCTCGCACGTAGACTCATTTTGCTTGAAAACAAACATGTTTAACTTGAAATTGCGTTTTACGCACTTGAGGCAGCCTTACGTTGCGCCAGAGAGTAATTTTTGCGTTTTTTTTGTCATGCGTTCAAACAAGCGCCCTGTGGCGCTGCCGGCGGCGCGTTCGCCTGCCTGAATGCCTGCCTGCATACGGCGGAGAAACGTGAGCACTGCGCGTCCGGCGCCGCTCATGAGAACAAACAAAAAAAAATGTCTTCGGCGCATAGCAGCGTGACCGACTTCAGGGAATTTTCGAACCGTGCCCGCGTGTTTAACGTAATCTAGTAACGTTGCGCGAGTCCTGATGCGTGAAGTTCATACCACAGTTCACGGAGGTTCTACATTGAAGATTGTGCCATCACGTTCCGCTTCACCAAGGCGTCATATCTCTCACAAGGCTCTCATATCACATATGCAACACAGAACACCTAAACATAACTGAAAGACAGTAGGGGCATTCTGTTCTTTTGTGTAGCATGTCTGATGTTCGTTTCAGTAGCACGTTTGGCATGAGTGGAACCACTATAGTTCGTTTCACAACGCCGGCGTACCAGTGTTGCTGGAACAGACCAACTGCGGTGGTTTTTCAGGGTTTTTCGGGCTGACTAAACAAAGCTGGAGAAACCGTGGTAATAACACTTTATCTGACAATTTGCGTGTTTTAAACGACCACTACGGTATTTGTTTTATTATTAAACAAAACTTGATGAAGCCTGCAAAAACTGCACGCGGTTTCAGTTTTTGACTTTCACCGGCACTACAATCGTCATCGCCTCCACCAACCAGTGTCGTGAGCATTCATCACACCACTGGAAGAAGACCGAACGCAGATCGAAAAATTCTGTTTAAAAAATTTCTACTCACTTTCTAGAGAAACCGCTGGAAGTTTGGACACTTCAGACGGTACGCTTTTTTTATTGCGATACAAAACAGAAAAGCGATGAAGGATGGTAGACAGTCCCTTTAACCCCAGCCATGAGCATTGTTCTCTCCCGGTGCCGTTTGTAGTGGTTCTGGGAACAGCAGTGGGAGCTGAGTGGGTCGACAGATGGGGGCGACGGCTGGCATTGTTGGCATGCTCGTTTCCAGTGCATGAAACGTCGCCAAACGGCACCTCCTCTAGTTCATGGTGCGGCCGCTAGACACAGCATTATTATAATTATTTTCCTCTAGTTTATGCATGAAAGCAAGGTGGTGTCTCTTGGTTTCAGCACCCAATCTTTCAATTTGGCTAAAAATTTCGGTGGCAAGAATTTCGTTCAGTACTCTTTAACTTTGGAATTGTTCTCAAAAGTACTATTGCCAGGCTGCACTGGCACTGCATAAAAAATATCAATTTGCTTACAGGTACCCGTCACGGGAACTGTACAAAACGGCAGCGGAGAGGCTTATTCACAAGTATCCACACCTCGTCGACAAACTTGGTCCTAAAAGAAGTGGCTTGGTAAGCATCAATATTTTAAAGGGACATAAAAGGCAAATCAGATTTCATGTCGAACTGAAAGGGAAAGGTCAGTGCTTGAGAACGTCTAAAATGCCAATTTTATTCACTGCAGTGCTTCGTGAAAAAGAAATTGAGGCATATGTATAGAATATGTTTGTACACATTATGGCAGAGCCTTCATTGAAAGGTGCATTGATGAGTTATGCAGGCTTTATGTGAGAATACACCCTTTACGAAAGTACACCCTTTACTTAAGCAGATGCGGGATTTGCTTTTTCGTGAAGGAGCTTTGCCGGTAGAAAGATACTCCCCTTGTTGTTTCATACGCGTGAGCGCTTTTCCGAAAAATATCCTATTACCTAGAGCGCTGTGTGTCAGGGGTACGAGCATGAGAACTTAACATCATTACATGTATACAGGGAGCTGGTGAGAGGTAGCACTTGCTAGATGGTTCAATATATAGGCCATGGATTATGACTTCAGACCCTGAATGGTCTGATGAGCACTAGGTTGCAGTGAAGCACTCCTCCGCACTCCTAGCTTGAGACATTAAAGACAATTGATGATTCATTGAATAAAGTTAGTTATTCTGAGTGAAAACACAAATTTCTGTAAGCAACAGCTGCACTTCATATGGTACAGTGGTACGTGCCGACCAATTTACTTACAGAATGACAATTGCTCCCTCCGAACAGCCGCATTGAAGCACGAGACTTTCTTTTTTGCTGTTTTACAGAGTGTTCATTGTTGTATTGA
>JALIZH010029012.1:0-10614 GCA_030522465.1 Rhipicephalus appendiculatus | reverse complement strand
ATTGTTCCACATTACTTTAGTTTTATGCATACTACTTTTCAGACCTACTCTTCTACTTTCCGTATCCAGTTCAGTAATCATAAGCTGTAATTCGTCTCCCGCGTTACTCATCAATGCAATGTCATCAGCGAATCGCAGGTTACTGAGACACACACACACATATATATATATATATATATATATATATATATATATATATATATATATATATATATATATATATATATATATATATATATATATATATATATATATATATATATATCACATCAATGCACCGAACCCGTCAGCACATTCCCAGCGTAAGAAGAAAGTGCATGAAATTTACAGGAGCAGGAACTTCTCAAGTCTGAACTTGCATATGAATGTGTCCCAGATGTTTGAGAACCATGCAGGGAATGCGTACCGACCTTCGCAGGTGCGTTAGACTGGCGGTCGCATCAAACCTAATTCGATGGCTTACGCAACCAGAATCTGTGCACAGACTCCGAGATGTATACGCCCAAAAACGAATGTGTGGGCGCTGCGTTCGTTGCGTTGAAGCGCATTTCGTCCCTCTCATTAGTGTCGAGAGTTGTGAAGGCTTTGTGACATCAAAATGACGTTCCAGAAGAAGATCTGGAAACAGGGAGCGCACTGGTCACCGAACTCCAGCCAATCAGCTGCGGCCGAAATGGACAGCCCACTAGGGGGACACATCGAGAATAACTCCCCAGCCATCAAAAATGAAACAGGAGTATGCTGGAAACTTTCACCAGAGCTTGGAGCACGAGAGGGAGTGTCTTCGGACGAAGTTCGTCTGTGGACGTGAGGCACTCGCTCGTGAATTTTCTTTTTATTTATACATGAGCTCACCATGACAAAGGAAAACAAACAAGAGCATGATGGGAATTACACGAGCCCGAAGTGGTAGTGTCTTCGGTAGAGGTTGACTTATGGATGCAGGCTTGCTCTCGACTATTTTTTCCCCTTATGGTTGAAGCACATTCCGTTCTTCTAATTTGAGTCAAGGGTTGTGAAAACTTCGTGACGTCATAATGACTAGAGGCCGGATTTTTAGGCACTTAAAAAGCACGTTTTAGGCGCCAAAAATAGGCAGGCAAAACACAGTTTTAGGCTTCCAAAATCGTAAATATAGGCACAATAAATTTTTACATAAATTCAAAATATTTCAAGCAAAGACGTACGCGACCTGTATTTACAACAGAAAAGCAAGAAATGTTATTGTTCACGATGACACAAAGGCGCCAACAGTTGAACATAGCCACGCAATTGTCCTTTTTGCCGCACGGTTCGTAGAACACAGTCTCTCCTTTTATTCTCTATCATGGTGAGTAAAGTGTCCACCGTGGAATCGACACAGTCGTGGATCTCTTTATGTTCGGCATGCACAGAAACAGATAGTTAGACCGCTAAAAAACCAGAAGGCAGGGATGCCTCGTATTGGCCGGGTATAATCGCGTAGGGTCAGTTGCTACTCTGTCGACGAACACCTTTGAAGGGTCCCCCCACCAGGTCTGAGCATTTTGAACTCGCAAGTCTTTCGCATGAACTGGGCGCTCACGATCACGTCTGCCAATATTTGCAACGTTACGCACCGCGGAAAAAATGTGAAATTTCAAAATGAACACCGCCTGCCCTCCTCGCAGGCGCGCGACCCAAGATGGAGGGGTAGGACGTACAACAAGGAATGCTCCTGCGTAGTTATCTGAGCTCTAACATTGCTCTTCTACGTAGACATTGGTGCTCTGACATCGCTCGCAGTAGCACGTGACACTGCGAGAATTATTCGAGGCGACTTGTATAATTTCTGTAATATGTTGCTTAAATAGATGAATGAAAGTTGAGAGAAATAATAAAATACACAAGCGGAATGTGTTTGCATTTTTATTTTTTATTTCTTACTTCGTATCGCAGCGAGATGTGAGACTTATGTGCCTCAATTTTGTATGCGTTCATGTTTTCGTCATTCCCGCGTCGCGCCGGCACCAGAATAACGCTTGGCGCGATTTTGATGCATTTTCCCTAACAACAGTTCCAGCTGTGCGAAGCGGTGTGTCGCGGTAAGGATACGTGATTCGTGCCAGCCTCTCCAAACGTGCGCGCACTGAGAAATCCATCTCAAAGAAATAGGCAGCACACTACAGAGAACGCCGAAATGACACAACACCGCTCGCGTGCACGAGCTGGCTCAGGCACGTCATGCGCACGTGACCTTGCGTGCGCATGACGCCTCCTCGCATAATGGTTTCGCGGCTCGTAATGAACCAACTTAAAAAAATTATTGTGGTCCAACGCTCTTCACTGGGCACGCATCAACAAACAAAACCAAACCCGCTTGCACATCACATTTTTCGTACTTTTGATCTACACTCTCCTGTCCCCTGACAGCACTCCATGGTATCGCTTTCGTCCGTCACCTTCCCGCGGCTGCACAGAAGGACCTCCTATTTCTTGCCCACTGCCATACCCATGTCTTCAAGGTGGTTCACTTCCTTGAGGACACTGGAATGGACAACGGCTCTAGAAGTCAACCGCCGCGTCCATGACCATGGACGCCACTCTCCTTCTCATCTTCTCTTCCCATGTTTATTTCCCTCTCCCCATTCTATAGTAGACGTTGACTTGCTCCCATTTAGGGTTGCAGAAACAGCGTCTTTTCCTCTCCTGAACCTCTCCTCCTTTAGCCGCTCGCGACATCTCAGCGTGTTGGCTTAAGATGACCGGCGCGTCCCATTTTAGGGGCTGCCAGCGGTTGTTTTCCGGAGTTGGTTGAACTAGAAGGCTAGTTTTTGAACCCCCTATAGTATTCCTAAAGGTCAATGTTGCCTGGTAACATGAATAACGGTCTCAAACTGCACTCGAAAGTGAAATTTGGGGTTAAATAGTGTTCATATAGGCACTCATTTGGAAAATAGGCATTTATAGGCACCTATAGGCGTTTAGGCACGATCGCCAAAAATAGGCATTTATAGGCACTATAAAAAACACTATAAAAAGCCCTTCTTAACCTCTAATTCGTGCTCATAGATCAATGCGGCACGATAGGAACTCAAGGAAAAAAATAGGCATTTGCCTATAATCCGGTCTCTAATAATGACGTTGAAGAGGAAGAATCGGAAAGAGAGGGCATGCTGCTGGCCGAGCTTCCTCCAATCAGCGGCGGCTGAATGGAGAGTCCATTACAACCGACACATCGAGAAAACCTTGCCAAGTGAAGTGATTATTTTATGTCCCTGTTCCCTGTTAGGGTTAAAATGAGGCCACCGGCGGCGCGCCGAAATTATGGCGCGGCGGCGGCGGCGGCGTGGTCACTCTGGAAATTTCGGCGGCGGCGCGATCGGCGTGAGCAAAAACGGGCAGCGGCGGCGCGGCGCGGCGGCGCACAGCTCTACTCGCACGTTCCTTAACCGCACAAGATCAAGCGCGCCAGAAGGACCGTCACGACGAAGCCCTGCCTCCCCATTCATATTCGCCTAGAACGTTGGTATGACTTCGCGTTCCCTCATCTGCTCCTGGCCTTTCCACGAAGCTACAGCCAAAATACGAAGGCCCCTAACCGAGTCGTACGTCAAGCCCCCCCCCTCCCCCCCCCCCTCCCCCTCCCCCGGTCAACTATATTGTTGAGCCAGTTCAACCGTCGACGCACCGACGCCGTCGTGGCCGCGAGACTGTTCATATGGATCGTTTGAAGCCGCACTACGACCCACCCGTCGTGTCCGTTCCATAGGTCGCCAGGATGGCTCCTTTTCTGCGGGGGAGTGATTTGTAGCATGGAAATATGGCACAGGCAGGAGCACCAGTGAAAAAAAGAGAATGAGGGCTGTTGAGGCTGCTCGCGCTGGCACCGCTTGACATCTGGTCGCTTCACCTGGGCCAATTCTCTAATAAACGTGTTACGGGCTCACCGCTAAACGCCTACTATCAAGATATATATATATATATCTTGATAGTAGGCGTATATAGTAGTAGGCTTGATAGTAGGCGTATATATATATATATATATATATATATATATATATATATATATATATATATATATATATATATATATATATATATACGCCTGACCATTCTTTGGGTACCCGAAAATTGGCGTGCCGTGACATTAGGACCTGACTAACATCAGTGACAGGCCATGACTTGAATAACTTGACACGCCACGCCATCATGACATACATGACATGGTGTGACATGACAGGAGTGTATGGCTAAATATATTTGGGCATAAAACGTATGATATCCATGTCAGATAGGGCAGAATTTATATCACACAGCCTTAGTGCTCTCGAGAAACTTTCATTAACTTGATATGCTCATATATACCAAAATTGGTCTGGAATGACATGAGTGTATGACGAACGTCGCACCATATCCTCTACGTTATCTAGATTGGATGGTGTCACTGTGCTAATCAATCAATAAAATAATATGTATGAAAAACTAGTATGGCATGACATCACTGTATAATGGACATCAATTACAGTTCATGCATTTTGTATACGTTTCATTAGCATGGCGTGTAGCAGACTATCAATGCATTCATGACAAACTGCGATAGTTAAGATGTCATGATATGAATGCCTTAATTTGCCTCAAACCCAAACACGTTGATGTATGCAGCTTCTCGCCGAATGCTTCGCATTACATTGGCTCCCACATTGAGTAGGATCTGCGCGATTTTTTTTTTTCGCTTACTACCATAAGACGTTGGCTGGCCCTGTTTATCCTCCGATACACGCTGCTGTCTTCGTATAGTTAGTCCAGTCATATTTCGTTCCATCGCACGCTGTGGGGTGATTAACTTCCTGAGTTTTTTTGCTATTCAAGTTTCTAGCATGTACCTTGTAACCGTCAAAGTGCAATGCTTTCTTCTTTCAGCTAAAGTGATAGTGCTGGGTTCCCAATCACAAATTGAGATGGTCTACCGTATGCGCACCAGCCCATACTTATCCTCGTTAAATGTCGATTACATAATTAGACTTCCTTATTGGTATTTGATCGAAATATCCATATTCTTCATTTAAAGATATTCAATATTTTCTCCAGTCTGGTGTTTTAAGAACTTGTCTCAAAACTTCCTCTGAAGAACTGTGTCCCGATTCTTTTTTCTGGACCGCTTTCTCATTTTCTTTAGGATGAGCAGCGTAGCTGTGGAATCCCTGGAGATCTTGGTTGTGGTATTCACGTATCCTTCAATTGCCCGTTTCTAAAGCAATGCTTTAAACATTAGTGATAACTACTAAATCCAATGGCTCTTCGTAATCAATGTCTGGCATTTTAAGAGGCTTTTGCATTTGGAAGAGTTTTGAATTAATTTATTCTTCTCATGAAGTCTATCTAGTATACCCTTTCCTTATGCTAGCTTGCTCTCGCGGTTGATAAAGGTCAGGTGTCTCTTATCCAATTTAAAATTACCTTCGTGAATATTGCGTGTAATGCGGAAACTAGGCTGGATAACTTGAGTAAGAGCAACTGGGGCTATGGGAGCTGCAGTGGAGGGCTCCGTATAATTACGTGCACCTGGCGTTATTTAACTTGCAGCGGCGTTGTGATACTGGCCTCCAGCACTACACTGCCAACGAAATACAAGCCTCGATATAACCCACGTCTTTCAGGACAGCAACTGAGCACCGTAACCACTGTACCGCATTGGTGGCCGATTTTACTCAAGGTAGGGTGAGGGGTCTGCAATTCAAAGCAGATGTCCTCTATCACCTTTTTTTTGTCGATAAAATTGTTGACAATGCGGCCCGGCTTATCTTTTATGCCATTAATTACGTTCCATCATATACAATTTTCTTTACGCTGCCTCACTGCTTCAATTCTCTTTTTTACTGCTGGAACTACCTTTTCGACGTTATCGTTGAGTGTGTCAATGGGATCCTTTTAGCTATCAATTCGTACAGCTCAGCAATGTGGCCAACACCACATTGTCTGCGGCGCAGGCTCCCACAGAATCTTGCGGTAAGATTTCCGAAGTCTACATTGATATGGCTTAGCAGAACTTTTCTTGCGCCCGTTGGTTCATGACTTCTGGCGAAAAAACCGTAATGTAGAACGAAACAAGGCCAAACAGGTACACGGGACTGGCGCTAATAGGCACACTGGATTAGCGCCAGTCCCGTCTACCTGTCTCTCCTTTTGTCGTTTCGCTCTACAAGTTTTTCAGCAGATTGGTTGACATAGACTGCGAATAACTTGTCGCCACGGGCCACGTTATACCACGGACCGCTTTATGCGGGTATGTTCCACATGTGATTCAAAAAAAAAGGAATTCATGACTTACGCGAAACGAAAGTATTAACGCAATGCCGTTAAAAAGCTCGATCAGCAGAAAATCTAGTGTCGGCTTTGGTGTCGGCGTCGTTGGTTATGAGCAAAAAAATGCGTTGTCCATGGCCGAAAATTCGCGAAAGATGCAACGGAAATACACAGTGAAGATCTTCAGTTCAAGCGAGAATCGAACGCAGTTCTTCTGCGCGTCAAACAAGTCTTCTACCACAGAGCCATGCCACTGTCTGTCTAGCTACCGCACAAAATTTCCTGCCTTCAAAACATGTTTAACAAAGCAGTCTTGTAGCGTAATCAATACGTATGACATTCTCAAGATATGCAGACTTGGCATAAGTATACGTTCAGTTAACAGATTAAATAAGTCATTTGCATCAATTTATGTTCTGGAATGCTTCACATGAACATTCTAAAAAGAACAGGGCGTGGAAACACGGACACAAGAAGGAAGTCAGGACACCACAAACGCCGGCGTTTGTGGTGTCCTGACTTCCTTCTTGTGTCCGTGTTTGCACGCCCTGTCTTTAGAATGAATACGTACCAACTAGCTCAGTGCTTTGTTAGCCACATGAACAGCTTCAAAACTGGCACTATTGCAGTTTAATTCGTACATTCCTCTAGTGATATGGCAGCGACCACAGCATGGCAGCTTTGAAGCACCTTCAGGATATTTTTGGTCGCAACTAGCATCCGTGCACCCACTTGCAGCATTCCGGGTAAGCTCCTCTGCGGCGTTCGTAAACGCAACTGTCGCCTCGGCTCGGCTTTGTGGTGTTGCAACTGAAGGAAAAAAAAATGCCCCCCACCTCCCCGAAGGGGAATCGTGAGGAAATGCGAATGCATTTCGCGCGCGCTTCACTCCATTTATATATGGTGGTTGGGGTTCGAAGAAGGAGAAGGCGCCTAATTTCTGCAGCCTGGTCGGGAGCACGGCGCAGCGCCTGTTTTTTTTCTGTTTTTTTTTATTATTTTTTAAATTTTTTGTTAATTTTCTTTTTGCTCTTTTTTTTTCTTTTTTTTCTTTTTTTAATTTTTTAAATTTTTTTCATATATAGCTCCGCCGAGCTCCCGCGATGCGAGCGCCCTCACACACCAGAGCGCGCTCCTCCTCTCCACTCACTATAACACCTGCCGAGGCCACCGCGGACAACGCCAACGCCGGATGCCTGACATAGCCCGACTAAGAAATGCATTCGCATTTAAAACTGGGGATGCGTAAAGCACGCAGCGATGGAGCAGTGTTTCCTACTGGAACATGCCAATCGCTGCTAATGTGCAATGAGAGACAGAAGACTCCGACTGGACACAGAGACTCGCAGTCCGCTTTTAGTTAACGCGCACGCTGCGAATTTTTATTGTTCAACAACGCACAGGAGAAATCTCCCACCGGCACCACCTTGGAGGTCAAGATCCATTGCCATATACGCGATGCGCAGCGGTTATAGGGGCGCCACTGAAAGCCGCGTAGCGGCGGCCGTCGGAAACGCGCGCGGGTCGCGTAGCAGACGCCTCCTTTCAATGCATATTTTTTTAATATGTATAGATGCTAAGGGCGAAGCTTGGGCTAAAGCCGCCACCTCGAGGTGTAAGGCATTTAGTATATTACACTTCTTTTGGAAACGCGCAGAACGGGACGGCCGTACCAACGGGGCAACGACGCGTTGCAGGAGCTAATCGTGGAGTCCATGCATTACTTTACCGTACCGCTCCCAGACGGCGACACCACCCCGCGAACCATGAGCTCTGGGAGAGGAAAGTGTGAAAGATAAAAGGAGTTTTCGCGAAGCCTCCTGCATCTGTAACGGTGGCTGCGTGGTTAGAGCATCCGTAACCTATCGTCAGGAACGTAGAGGTCCTGGGTCCAAGAAACACCTTTCCTCTAGTTCATTTTCTCTGCCATGTGGTCGCGTGCATTTTACTGACGTATTTCAGTGAGGCAAATACGCCATGAAAGTCTTGGTGGACTCCAGCATAAAACATTTTCGTGTTAAAAAATTGCCGTTGTTCACGGCAGTTAACCATGTCCTGTCGTGCAATAGCATTACATTCTGGAAAAGCGGGGCCATTTGTTTGCAGACATTTAACTTTGCTGCTTGTCTTGGTTCAGGCGAGCACGAGGACAAATCTGCGTGCATTGACTAGACAGAGCCTCACGTAAGCCAGCGTCTTGCACTAAAAGGCAACACATAGACGTTGTTCGGAACCATCGGCGCTCTCTGCGCGAACGTGCCGTGAACTTGGATGCAGCCAACGCCTCTGGTTGTGGCGACACTAAAGGCCCACGTTGAGCCACTGTTCCGTTTGTACCGCCCCGCACCAGTGTTTGCGAAAAGTCTTTCGCCGGCTTTCGACCTTGGCCTGACCCTGAATTTAAGACTCAATTCCGGCTGAAAGTCAGGCTCCCTTGGTTCGAACTGGGAGATGGGAAGAGCAGAGTTATCGCTCCAATAAATTTCGATAGTGCGGTCATTCAATCATTACTTAGAGCAATGTTCAGGAAACCTTTTGAATACTTTTTAACGATGAAAGAAGCTAAGTTGGCATTTGGCTGCCGTAGTGTTCACTTCTTCAAAAAGCCAATGTTATTCGCACGCCTGCTTTAGTTTGCATTTAATGAAATATTTGAAGCACCAAGGATGAGACTTATAACTTGATATGAGTTGGATGTCAATTATGAGTTAGGAGTTGGTAGGAATCATTGAAAGGTTCTATAAGGAGTCGTCTTGTTTCATAATTTCGCGTGTGGCCTCAAGACACATACACTGAGATAAACAATACGAGCACACAGCTTCTGGGGGAATTGCGCTTCAAGTGAATTCAAATGAGAGACATGCGATAATGTAGCTTTGTTTCTACATACAATATGACCAAGGCCGAATGGGCACTCATGAGCACCGTTTCTTGCAGTGGCAAATTATTGATCCTGCACCCATCGCAACATGTGGCCACGTATCCCGCTTATTTTCGTTCACAAGTGCACTCTGGGGTTGGTCATCTGTCCTTGCCCATGATACGTCCAGCCCTAGCAATGGCTGGCCTTTCCTCATGAGAGCAATTGCAGTATAAAAGGATTGTTAGCGAGGGTGAATGGGCCCTAATGTAATCGAAACGTTTCATCTTGTAACTTAGTGCATGGCTCACAGTTAGACAATGAATGATGAAAACTTATGACGCGTGGTCTTCCAGCTGAATTTCGTTCAAAAACAAACGAAGGAAGGAAAAAAAACTGGGGGACCCTTAAGCTTCGCCTTTAGGAGTTGAACGCGATATCGATATCCTGTCCCTTGGGTATATTTCAATCACTTAGTGCATACTGTGTAATGGGTAGCAAATGCTTTAAACCGCGAGCAATTATGAGCGGGAAATGCGGAATATCTTTTCGAACATGCTATGCACCCACTACGTGGTCTTAAGGGAACACGCGCAGTAACGTATGTGCCTTTCATAATGGGTGTCTGGCTTCGAACCATGATATCATCATGATATTCACATGTTCTGACGCCCGATGGCAATGTACGCTTGTAGCACGCAATATTACTGCGATATTACTTGTTGTATTGTGACGCCTGTATTCAGGACGCGTGTGTTTGTAAAGTATGAAAGTCATTTTCACTGAATTTCCAAGCAAATGACGTTATTTTCAATGTAATTCTAAGCAGAAGCGTGGCTGTGGGGTAGAACACCTGCTTTCCATGCAAACGGCCTGGGTTCGATCCCGACTCGAACACGGAAATTATTATTATTTATTTTAATTTGCATCTTTCTCGATTTTTCGGTCACGGATAAGATGATGATTTTTCGCTCACAACCAACGATGCCACCGCCTACGACGACACCGACGCCGACGCCGGAATTTCTGGGAAACGAGTTCTTTAAGCTATCGCGTTAATAACGGGGCACGTATATTTAAAGCACGTAACAATTTAGGGCAGGTTTGTGAGCTCAGAGATGCACTGCTGAAAGGCATGCCGTTCAGTGAATGAATTAAAAAAGGTTCGCGTTCACAAGTGCACTGGTTATTTGCATCGGATATTAAGAATGGTTCCCATTGTCTCTTGCCATAATTTTTTCTAACGTTTTTGTGAATACGTGCCTCAGGTGCACCGTGGCCAGTGCGCCAGCACGAATACTCGCCATGTCATCGACCTTTCCTACTGTCTTTGATGTTTTAAAAAACAAATTTCATGGGGAGTCATTTAGTCGTATCATTTAGTCGTTCAAGGCAACACTACCTCAATTTATAAGGGTTCTGGAAAGGGTAAAAATGACGTCACTTACTCTTTGTTGCGCTGCATCACTCCCAAAATGTGCACAATACGA
>JALIZH010029011.1:0-24038 GCA_030522465.1 Rhipicephalus appendiculatus | reverse complement strand
AAATATAAACCAAATACAAGGGTCCCTTTGAAACTTAAGGGCCACACAGCGCACAATGATGACTTGATAAATTCGAGGCGGAGAGCACTAGCCTCGATGGGTGCAGCCATGTTCTTTCTCTTTTTTCCGATGCTGCCGTCTGCTCACTTTACGCGCCGAATACGTTCGCGGTCACGGCAGGGGGACACTGGGCAAGCGACGCGGCGCAGGCAAAAATGTCTTGAGGGTTTTGCATGGTTCCTATTGCCTAAGGAGCCCTGTAGCCTCTACGGTGCTGAACGGAACTTCTGAGGTTGAGTACAATGGTCAGACTAAACACTCATAAATATATCACTTAAATTCAGTATAACTAAAAGGGTAATGGTATATGGAAAATCTCTGACTTAGTCACAAAGAGTCAATCAGGTGCATTTATGACCGCTTTTTAATTACCGCATTTACCCTATTCGAACGCGCACCATTTTTCGAAAAAAAATAGACCTTAAAATCGCATGAGCGTTGCATCCGGGTACAAAGGGTAACTGCCCCATAGCTGCCCATCGTCATCGTCATTAGGTGGTGTGACCGCTCATTTGTTGCTGGCATCCATAGTAACACGTTTTCTTGTCCCTTTCTGCGTCGCTGGAGCTTTTTGCAATAGGGCCCGTGCTGTCATTATGCGTTGTGCGATCAGTCATCCATCTTGACCAAGAATGCATGCCGCAGCCACGAGAATATATCTTTAAACGTAAAGCTATTCTGCATGTGGAAGAGCGTCAACAACAGTACAGCCCGTCATTTTGGCGTACTGGGGCTCGCGAAACCTGACAGTCGATCTTCGAATGCAAGTCTTCAAGCAAAGGCCGCCACGGTCCGCAAGCGGGGAGATTTCCAGATATTGACGATGAGCTGGCGAACGAACAAAATGTTTTCACGTTTTGTTCGTTCGTAGAAATCATGTGCACGTTAGAAGCGGGACGTGCAGTTTATTACTTTTCATTTTTTTCATTCAAAGAGAACGGGTGCGCGTTAGAATGGGGGGCTTGCAGTATTTTTGTTTTGGGTCATGCAAATCGGCTGTGCATTGTAATCGTGGGCGCGCTGGAAAAATGCGGCACATGTATTGCGCTTCCTTCGAGGCTCATCATCACCGTCACTAATTATCCCTTAAGGGCCCTGGGTTGGGCATTACATAATTGGGGGGGGGGGGGGGGGGGGTAGTAGCGAAATAGACATACAAGGTCACATTAACAAAGGAAAAAAGGCACGTAAGCTCTGTACGCTGCTACGAAACCAAAAATAAAAACAAAAAAGACACATGCTATGCGTTTCCGCTTGTGTTTACGAAGTATTTGCAGTGTGGTTTCACAAGCACAAAACAAAGGGGAAAAAAACAACCGATATGCGACCTCTGACATCCATTTGTTGCGAATAGACAAACACTGGCCAAGGTTTCAACAAAAACGAATTTTTGACGTTTCGAGACCGCTACCGGTTTCTTGTTCACATGCAAGTGAACCAAGTTGGGCCATGACTTTATAGGCGTAGTAGATGGTGCAACGACTTGGTGTATCAGGTAGATTTCTGTGCGTAGGATTAAGGTTATGAGGTGTCGACTGGATTAATAATGAGTCCAAAAACAAGCTGGGATGATTGTAATTAGGCGGTGTCGATGACAGCCGAGGAATTTCAGTCAATGTTGCGACCTGTGTTAAGGTGATGTTCAGCTAGGGCGTTGGCGGCGCCATGCTCCTCAACCTCTGTCCTTTTCATCCTCGGCTACGTCATTTTGGTGCTGCTCAATATGCCTTTTGAAGTTGCCTATTTCTCCTATGTATGAACGTGGGGCAGTCGCAAACTATCGACACCGAAAAATCACTGTCACCCCGCCTTCCTTTGGAATCATTTTCACATCCAGTCGACGTCTCGTAATCCAACACGTGTAAAACTACCTGATGCTTACACCATTTTTCCTTTAGGTTGCTTCAGTGGTGAGCGTATTCACCGTCGTCGCTACAGATCCTAAAGGAAACAGTTGAAAGAAATTACCCGCAAGACGCCCTAAGCAAGGTCTACAACGAAGCATGTAAACTATAGATAGGAGACCAACACTAGATAAAAGGGTCACCGTAGCACAACCCAACCAGCCGCCAGCATTTCTAACCAAATGTTCAAATGTGCTCCTAAACATAAATAATATCCTCCGTAAGTATTATCCAATACTGGCAAGCAACGAGCGCCTTAGGAAAGCGTTTCCCAAAGTTCCAAAGGTCGTGTATCACCGAAATAGGAATATTAAGGACATGTTAGTGCATTCTAAAGTAAACTCGCATTCTGCTGCACACATAGCACCTTGCTCTCGTCCAAGATACGAGACTTGCAAACGCCTTCAAGATGACCTTATAGTTAAAAACACCGCGAAACGACTACGTCCATCACATAAAATATAGTTTTACCTGCACTAGTTATCTACATGATCGAATGTCCACATTGTCACAAACGGTACGTTGATGAAACGGGACGGCCTGTTAATGTTAGGTTAAACAGTCATCGCGCGCACACAGCAAAAAAATTGCCGAAAGCAGTTGCACAGCATTTTAATGTAGCAGGTCGCAACTTCGACGACCTCAAGCTTTATATACTTCAGTCGAACTCCTGGTCCGCTAGAGAAATATGCCGAGTCATACCTTATTCACAAGTGCAACATATTCCAGCCCGGAGGTGTAAACGTTTCGAGGGGGCTCTTGAATCCAATCGATATGGTACGTACACAACGAAAACCAACGCGAGTTAAACCTCCTTCTAGAGATTTCAAAGCTACCATTGTTAGGTGGTGCTTGCTTTGACAACCGTGATTCAAAGAAACGTCTAACCTCCCCCCTCCCCTCCCGCTTCTTTGTTTTGTTTTTATTCACGGAATACCTCTTTCCTTTTACTCACACATTTCGTCAGGAAGCCCCCCTCCCACTCCCCCCGCATCCACAGTTGCCCTCTCCCCCCATTTTTGTTCGGATTGGAGCAGAGGGTACGAAGCATATACACGGTCGCGCTAATGAAGTCACTTCTAGCCTTGATGAAGACACGTCCGCTCGTCGAAACGTCGGCTCGAGCACACAAGCCCTGTTTGCGGATTTTTTCATCGCAAGCTTCCATCTTCCCCTTACTGCCGTTTTTTCATTGCCTGAATAAATTTCTCGACACTCCTTGAATCAAAAGCCATTCTGGGCCGGAGCGTCTCGCCGATTAATATTATCGTGCTTCAGAATTCTGGTAACGCCTTTAATAACTTCATTACTTGAAGAAGAACGACAAATGTTGTCAAAGGAATAAATTTGTAGTATCTATCAGCTTTCCTTAACTATGATGTGGGAAAAGTGGAGTTCAGTATAAATATAAATGGTACCTTCAAGTTTTCTGTAAGGACACGTCCAAAACAGGCCGGAAGAACGCGTTCCACAGCCATGAGGCATAATGCCTCGGTGTCATCCGCGTCGTCGACAGTCCTGCCGCGAGCGTACTTCACGAAAAGTTGACGCAGCGAGCGAAGTTTGTCCGGTAAGAATGGCGCCACCTGCACGAGTACCAGGAACCCGAGGTAGTTAACCGTTGCTCGTGGTCGCAGCTCTCGTACAGCCGTGGGCAGGAAATGGCGCACGTAGTCGGAAGACCTGACCACAACCTCGGCGTTCACGTCGTCGAAAGACCGCGTTCCGTTAAACGCGACGCTAAGAAAATCCCGGTATCCGGCGTCAAGGTTGGCCAACTTTGTCGCATATGTGGTACTGAGATCGGTATCTGGTACAGATGGAGACGGCGGCGCCGAGCCGAAGCGAACGAATGCTGTGATCACTTCATCGAGCAAGCTGGTAGGCACTTGCGAAGCAACTTCTGTTAAGGCATTGCGAAACAGTCTGGTGACACTTTGGCGAGACGCATCACTGCATGAGAAGATGAAGCGAGGTTTCTCTAGCAGAGTCGCGGCGTTTAAGTAACTGCGAGGATCTTGGATTATAGAAGCACTGACAAGAGCATCCAAGCCCATATCGCGCACTAACTGGCCACCGAACGTCCACACGTCTGAGATATTCACATCCTCACGCCTCGGCCATTCTCCAATCTTCCATCTGTTGTACATTCCTTTTATCTCATCCATGGCGGCGTTTTTCTTTCCGCGATCGCAGCAGGCACTGTAGAGGGAGGCCAGCAAGTCGAACATCATCACTCTGCGGTGCCGTTAACAATGGCTGCACGATCTTTGACAGCTTGTCCTGAATCAGAGTGTCGGTGGAGACTACATCCCCCGCACCCGAGCCCTTCACGGGGTGCTGACTAGTCCAAGTCTCGCAGACGTGATCGTAGAAATTGTCGCAAGGTCCTTTTTTCTTGCTCAGCAGGTCTCTAATGTAGCTTCCCTCACGGTTGCAGAATTCTGTGTCACAATACACAGTGCGCGGACCAGGAACTGTTGGTGTTGATGTTGAGACGGTGAAGCTTCTGTGAGGCTCTGTTACTGTGGAACATGTGGGTCCTAAACTGGGGGGCAACATTCATAACAAGGTCATCAGTAAGGAAATAGAGAAGAAGAAGCAAAGCGATAGTCAATCCAAAGCAGCAAAGACCGACTGCTATTGTTTTTGTGTTTCCTTTGGAGTCTTCCGGTGGTAGTTCACTTTCATCGCCGATCTCTTCCTGCTTATTTTGGTCGCGGTTTACTGCCGCTTCTCTCTTTTGTCCTTCTTCTTTGTTTGACAACGTAGAAGAAATCTGTCGATTATTCCTTGGTGAAGCCGCGTTGGGGTTTACAAATGTTTTGGAGGAATGTTTTGCAAAGTCATGTTTTTTCGATGCGTTCTCGAGAACTTTACATACTTCCTGACACGGTTGGTCATTTTGCCGACGTCCATGCAGCACTGATACGGCACCGTGTAGTATTGTTCTTCTGTTCTCTGACTCAGTTGTCACATTTCTAGCTACTGCTGTCCGCAGTGCCAGAACATCGTGACCTATAGCAAGAAGACTAGTTGAAGGTCCAGTAGCTGGTCGAATTGCATCATTGATTTGTATTTGCTCCAGTGGCTGGACATTGGGTGCACTTCGTAACGGCGCCGTTATTCTCCATAGTGCCTCTGCTCTTTCAGCTGACGTCGTGCCGTTGCGACAAATCTGAATACATGGCTCATCTACTTGAGTAACTGCATAGAAATGAGTAGACGCGTGAGTAAACACGCATTCGCTTGCGGCTCGCTTGTACAAATATGTTCGGCAGCCTCATATCTACGCACGTTGACTGTGAAGCCTTTCTAGATGAACTCGTGAGTAAATTATGTAGGCATGAAAAAGAGATGACATACACGAGTTTTTCGTTGTGACGCAACGCTGTCGGGAATAAAGAAACGTGCTGCTCAGATAGAAATAGAGAACCGAAACTTGCACCAACATTTCTCATACATACTGAGAATGAAAATTCATCAAACGAAGTAAGTAATCGGCCTGACATTTTGGTGGAATATATACGTTCCCTTCGGGAACAATCTTCGCTTTGCGAGCTTAGTGCTGGTGCGGGAGGGACGACACGGCTAGATGAGCACGGGCGAAACAATAACGTGACTTGCAGGGAAGAGGTGCATGCGCCGATGTAACGTACCTTCAGTTTGTAACAAAGCGCGTCTTCGTTTACGAGAGAAGCAGCACTCTCGGCCGTTTTGTATTGAGCAGCGCTCTTTGTGAACGGTGATGCACAAATTAACGAAGTGACACAAGTTGTAGGCGGAGAAGTTCTGTTTCTCTGTGGTACTGAAGGGGTAATTTCTGCAGGTAGTGCGGGCGAACATTCGTTACATAGCAGTTCTTTCGCCCTAGCATTGGCATTCTCCTTGCCAACACGAAGCCTGACGCTGCTTCTGGTTATATGAACCGCTTTCATTATAGGATCCTCTGCTGCTTCACTGAACTTAACAAAGCGTGATGTTTGAGCCTCAATGCCCTGAGCTATTCTGACTGCCGATATCTGCGACGCAGGCTCGATGGTCGCGTATTGGGATTCAGCATAGCTTTCGGAGCTTGCTACACGCGTAACTGAACGACGATGCAGTGCGCCGCGTGAAGCAGAGATACTTCTTGAAGTGCCAACGGTGAGGAGAAGGGGTGTATCAGAGGCTGGCTCGAGGAGTAAAATGTCATGAGAATTCGTTTCAATTGACATACTTTTCTTCGGGGTGGAGGTCGTGACCTTTGTTTCAAGAGCTAGAATACTGTGTTCCTTGGACGTGCCGTTCACCACAAAACTTGTGCTCGTTCGTTTTCCCGGTATCTCTCTGATGTTCCATGTCATTTCAGAAGCAGATGTAGTAATATGCACGTCAAGACTGCGTTCAGTGAGAGCCGATGGGGCGTGGCCCTGTGGAGGAGAAACATAAAATGTTCCTTCAGGTGAATCATTCGCCAGGGATCCAGAAATAAAAATAAAGTTCTCGGCAGAATTACGATGACCTCGAATGCTCGAGGTCATCGAGCATTCGAGGTCACATTCCGAGGGAAATCGTGATAGGAAAGTTTATTGCTGTCCGTAAAATAAAAAGGCGCAGAGCCATTGTATTAATATTTGAGGCTGGAACTCGAAGGACGGCACAGACGATAACGCGGAACGGCAAGCAGCTCGAAACATGCAGCGCGCACCTCAAGCAGAAAGGACGCACGAAATGAGCATACACAAGACGAGCACGGACTAACTGTCCAAGCTCGACGTTTAAAGCGCGCTGCTCTAACACAAAGACGAACGAAACGAACGCACAAGCATACAAAGGACGAGCGCGAACAACTGCCACAATTATTACTTCGTGTGTAAGCGGCGCGCTACATTCGTAAACGCGGCCGCTGCGGCGAACGAAGCGACCTTCGTGCACTCTTTAACCACTGTAACTTCAAAGCAAACTTGCGGTGGAAGCACAAGGCGTGCGAAGCGCCCGAATGCCCCGATCAGGATATAAGCGCGCGCGAACCAGCGACCACGCCCCGTGGAGGCGCACGCTCATCCCAGCGAGAGGCGCGACGACCTTTAGAGCGCGCGCTCCGTGACACCTTCGCGCCATCTCGCTAGTGATGACGAACACGCGCTGAAGTCGAGGAGCTCTGAGGACCGCCAACGGTATATGGTGTGTATGGGGAACGTGCACTGAGCCGGTGGCGCCGCGGTGCGGGAGTGAACGAAAGGAATTGGCGTGCTTCGTGCAGCAGCCGACCCATGAGCGCAGCAGTTTCAGGTTGTTAGCGGTGCTTCGCAATGTCGCGTATGAATTGCTGTGTCGTGAACTGCGCCGATAACTATAAGAACTACGCACCTGGAACAACGTTTTTCGGTTTTCCGCCGTGACTATGCTTCAGAAGCCTGCGGGAACACTGGATTAGTGTAAGCCATGTAAAGCAAGTGATCCCGCGGGCTCGTTTATGAAGTGCGTGCTGTCGCTAGTTCACTCTCCACGCAAGTTAACTGATATTTTTAAAGAGCTGAAGGAACCGAGGGGCAGCCGGAAAAGTGATCTCGAGTCTGCAGTCCACAATTCGTTGGCGAAAAGCAATCGACAGATCCAGCAATTCTCCCTCGTACGCTTCTGCTGTTTTTCCGCCGTATCGCAGTTCGTAAACAGTAACACTTAGGAAGAAGTCCCGCATGCCAGGCAAAATGCGTCGCAGACAGCGAGAGGTTCAAAATTTATTCCCCGTGTACTGCCTTTGCTCTTAACAGCACCGTGCGTGCAAGCGAAGCCGGGCAACGCCGTTCTGTTGCGCTACGTGACAGCTGAGATATCGCGGGCAAAGCCTATACGTGACAAATTTGCTCAGACTCATGCAGCCCGAGCAACGCCTACAAACGGAGCTGAACTACTGCACAGAAAGCTTCGCGCAAATGTCACACATTACTAAATGCAACACGTGCAGTTCGGCGACCGTACGTATTACTTGCGGGCATAGCAAGGGGTTGAACACATGTCAGACACAAATGCCATCGTTTACTCAACAATAAGCAGGTAAAATGGCAAGAAATAATGTTTACAAACATCGATGGTGACGGTCTATGCTTCGAACTTTACGCCGGCCGGCCGCACGAATCGCCCTTTCAAAACACTCTGTCGCGCGTCTGTGCTACGTCACATCGAAAACATGATTGATTCCGTAAATTTATGTCCTTTCTCATCGTTTGGGGCCCCAAAACAGTCATACACTGTTAACTTTCTGGAAGCCTACCCGTTTTATCAAACCTGTCACCTTCGCGCACACGCACTTGCATACAATGCGGGCGTAGCTGATGGAGAGACGACGATTCGTAGCACGCCAGTTGAAACTAAAGTGGCCGCAAGTCGCCACTCGCGGCGCTGGCGGCGCAAAGGTGCAGTGCACTGCTGCGCCACCTCTAGGTGCTGCACGTTTCCCATAAATAGCTTGCCGTTAGCAAGCTGAGGAACGTACGCTCCCGTAGCCGAGTGGTTTCGCGCCGCGTGCTGCGGAGCGAGAGGTCGTAGGTTCGACTAGAGCTGTGCACGGGCTTCGGGTAGCCCGAAAGCCCGAGCCCGGCCCGGCCCGCGGGCCGGGTTTGGGCGGGCCGACGTCTTCTCATCTCGGGCCCGGGCCGGGCTCGGGCTGCATTGTTTGTTGTCGGGCGGGCCGTGCCACATGCAAAGCCCGAATCAAGCCTAAGATACAGACGTTGTGCCGGAACTATTTTGCACCACGAAACGCCTTCTCCGCAACCGCCCCCCCCCCCCCCCTTTTTTTTTCTCGGTTCTCCTGTCCTTTAGCCACTTTTAACGCAAGGGAAGGGAATGAAGCCACACAAAAATGAGCTCTGTGATTATCTATACAGGGAATAATCCCCTCTCCTACATTTGAGGTACTAAACTTCTTGAAGAGCAAACCTTCAGTTGAGCGGGATACGTGACGCAGGAGCGCAGTACTTCACTGAAGCCCAAATCATTGGCCCCTTATTTTACACGACAAGTTGTAATCGTTGCATATAGTGACCGTCACGTGTCGTTTGGTTATGATTCACATTGATATGTTGAATAAAGTGCCACAATATCGGAAAACGACATCTTGTCTCCGCAGCAAACCTTCATAATGTCAGGCCGGACCGGGCCGGGCCCGGGCTTCTATTTTTGTACGTCGGGCCGGGCCGGGCGGGCTCGCAGCTCTCTAGCGTCGGGCTCGGGCGGGCCTTCGACGCAGTCAGCGGGCCCGGGCCGGGCTCGAGCTTTAAATTTCGGCCCGTGCACAGCTCTAGGTTCGACCATGGCCTCCGAGATGGCGGGCGCGCGGTGGGTTTCTCTCCGGCCGTCCCAATCGCCGCGCTCCCCAGCAAAAAAACGTACATCGCGTCGCGCGCCCGGCTACCGCGAGATGGCGCACTCACTTGGGATTCTGGCGGCAGCGGCGACCGCGGCAGAAAGCAGAGCGCGCGAGATTACAGCGTGCGCATTTTTTTTTCTTTGTGGTGCCGTAATCTTCGTGCAGTATTTACTGCGTAGATTCGTTGTGCTGCGTTCTGGGCATAGTTCCTATTTTTGTTTACATTTTAGTTGTACTTATGGTATTGTATTCATGCAGCATGAGCTGTCTTATGCGAATAATGCTTTTCTTACGTCTTTGCATTTTTTTGTTTTATTTAATTTCCTCGCATGCATTGCAGTGCAATGATCGTTGCGCAGTGTTTACCAGAAGCTTTGCGTGCGTGATTTTTTCATGATCTTAGTTTTCGCTTCAGTTTTACCATGTATATTGACTGCATGAAGGCCACAATCTGCCACTTCACTCTGTGCGGATAATGCTTCCTTTATGCCCATGTCACTTTTTTACTTCTTTACGCAGCTGTGACGGCATTCACCTGTTATACAATGCCTGTAAAGCATTCCGTATAGAAGGAAGTGCCTGCAAGTTGTTAATAAGGGAAATATAAACAAAGTGTTCCTAATGGAAAATTTGAGTGTTGCTGTACGTGTGTTTTCATTTCGCTATATGTTGTTACGCCGAAGGAAAAAATGCACAAAGGAAGCAAGCACCGATACCTGCTTTTTGCGATACTGCTTCCAAACGGACTGCTTCCGTCGCAGGCCTTAAATCTAGCTTACAACATTATCAACGTATCTATTGTGGGCTCGGGGCCAGATCTATTGTGGGCTCGGGGCCAGTGGTCGGCCGAAGCCCTCAGAGAACACGTAGGCGACAAGAAAAACGCGTTTAATTTACGAAGGCCCGGCAACGACGAAGGCCCGGCAACAGTCAGAAGCGCAGCGGCTCCAGCGCAGTGTCAGACGGCGACTGCACAGCGAAGGCGAATAGCTGCGTGCGCGCCGGCGCCAGTGCGTCTACCACGGCTACGACGTCACTCCTCTGGAATGCGCAGACCGGCGGTGAGTCGCGCGGGTCGCGCGCAGTGGCGGCGGAGTGCGCGGGAGGTGCCGGCTCGGGTACGCCAGCTGTGTGACATTACTGATCATCGCGCATGCGCAGCACGGCTCTAGATGAGGCGCGCGAAACTAGCTTGGCTAGGCCAGTGTAGCTAACGCTACAAAATAGATTACGAACACGCCCCAGCCAATGCTCTATCATTCATGAGGGCCCGCGTCCCAATCGGACACGGCAAGGCTTCCACTGATGGCGCGATCGTGCACCACGCGAAAAGATGTGCGGTCGCTTTAATACATGTGCACTACGGCGTCGATTGTGCTGTTCTAAGTTAGAATTAATACGCCGTAACCACATTAATACTCTACTAGCGGCGTTATAAATCATGAGAGTAAACACGGTACAGAATGAACAGTGGCAACTCCGAACTCGCCACTTAAACCCCAGTTGAAATGTCACTGGGTGCGTAGAGCAGGAGGGTGAAATAATGAAAGACAGCACGCTATATTCGTGTCAAGAACCAGCTTATACAGTGAAACCTCGGTGATACGATCACAGGTCATACGGATTTCGGGGTGATACGAATTTTTCTTTGGTCCCGGCCAAGGTCTATTGGCCTGCAATGTAATGGAGTACGGTTGTTGCGAACCGATTTTCACCCGTGACGTTTGATACGAACGTGCGCTACCGCCCAGGTATGAAGAGGTAACCACATTAATAGGTGCTATCCGCGCTGTCGCGGAAGACGCGCCAAGCACGTACGAGCGCGGGAACTCAAGCGCGTGCATGCGCGCTGCACCGCCAAATCCTCAGAAACAGTACATACTTTTCTTACGATCAGAATAAACCTCCAGAGACGCGTCACGGCATCCGAGATTGTGTGCGCGAATCTTTGAGGCTCTAATGTGCCTCCGTGTGCCTTTCCGTTTAGATTACAGAAGGCATTGGCGCCAAGGTTCATTTTAAATGCGAAGCATTTCTTAGCGAACTTCGGTGACTTTGAGCGTATCTATCTATCTATCTATCTATCTATCTATCTATCTATCTATCTATCTATCTATCTATCTATCTATCTATCTATCTATCTATCTATCTATCTAGCCGCCTACGACTTTGTGCTCTCCTGGCCGTATCGTTAATGGGATTTATACCAAATTTGGTGTGGCATAACATGACCGTATTGCGAACATAAATGGCTGGTCATATCATGAAAATCATGACTAGCTTGTCATGAAAAGCATGATTTACCTGCCACGCTCATGGCACGCTCCCGGCCGTTTCGTTAGCTTGATATACACCAAATTTTGGATAGAGTGACGTGACTGTATGACGAACATAAATGACCAGTGGTAATATGGAAATCATGATTTGTCATGTGCGACATGACTTGCAAGCCACGCTCATGGCGCGCTCGCGGCCGTTTCGTTAGCTTGATATACACCAAATTTGGTATTGAGTGACGTGACTGTATGATGAACATAAGTGAAAAGTGGTAATATGGAAATCATGACTTGTCATGTGCGACATGACTTACATGCCACGTTCATGGCGCGCTCGCGGCCGTTTCGTTAGTTTGATATACACCAAATTTGATATCGAGTGACGTGACTGTATGACGAACAAAAATGACCAGTGGTAATATGGAAATCATGACTAGTCATGTGCGACATGACTTACATGCCACGTTCATGGCGCGCTCGCGGCCGTTTCGTTAGTTTGATATACACCAAATTTGATATCGAGTGACGTGACTGTATGACGAACGAAAATGACCAGTGGTAATATGCAAATCATGACTTGTCATGTGCGACATGACTTACATGCCACGCTCATGGCGCGCTCGCGGCCGTTTCGTTAGTTTGATATACACCAAATTTGATATCGAGTGACGTGACTGTATGACGAACAAAAATGACCAGTGGTAATATGAAAATCATGACTTGTCATGTGCGACATGACTTACATGCCACGCTCATGGCGCGCTCGCGGCCGTTTCGTTAGTTTAATATACACCAAATTTGATATCGAGTGACGTGACTGTATGACGAACAAAAATGACCAGTGGTAATATGAAAATCCTGACTTGTCATGTGCGACATGACTTACATGCCACGCTCATGGCGCGCTCGCGGCCGTTTCGTTAGCTTGATATACACCAAATTTGGTATTGAGTGATGTGACTGTATGACGAACATAAAAATGACCAGTGGTAATATGAAAATCATGACTAGTCATGTGCGACATGACTTACATGCCACGCTCATGGCGCGCTCGCGGCCGTTTCGTTAGCTTGATATACATCCAAATTTGATATCGAGTGACGTGACTGTATGACGAACAAAAATGACCAGTGGTAATATGAAAATCCTGACTTGTCATGTGCGACATGACTTACATGCCACGCTCATGGCGCGCTCGCGGCCGTTTCGTTAGCTTGATATACATCAAATTTGGATATTCGAGTGACGTGACTGTATGACGAACAAAAATGACCAGTGGTAATATGAAAATCATGACTTGTCATGTGCGACATGACTTACATGCCACGCTCATGGCGCGCTCGCGGCCGTTTCGTTAGTTTGATATACACCAAATTTGATATCGAGTGACGTGACTGTATGACGAACAAAAATGACCAGTGGTAATATGAAAATCATGACTTGTCATGTGCGACATGACTTACATGCCACGCTCATGGCGCGCTCGCGGCCGTTTCGTTAGTTTGATATACACCAAATTTGATATCGAGTGACGTGACTGTATGACGAACAAAAATGACCAGTGGTAATATGAAAATCATGACTTGTCATGTGCGACATGACTTACATGCCACGCTCATGGCGCGCTCGCGGCCGTTTCGTTAGTTTGATATACACCAAATTTGATATCGAGTGACGTGACTGTATGACGAACAAAAATGACCAGTGGTAATATGAAAATCATGACTTGTCATGTGCGACATGACTTACATGCCACGCTCATGGCGCGCTCGCGGCCGTTTCGTTAGTTTGATATACACCAAATTTGATATCGAGTGACGTGACTGTATGACGAACAAAAATGACCAGTGGTAATATGAAAATCATGACTTGTCATGTGCGACATGACTTACATGCCACGCTCATGGCGCGCTCGCGGCCGTTTCGTTAGCTTGATATTGCCACGCGCGTTTCTTATTTTCACTTTGCTCTATTCGGTTTTCGCTCTCAAAGGCTGTCAGCAATGCTCAGCGCAAACCGCGCCTCATTGTTCTAGAAGCTTCGCGATCATTATAGATCGTTTTGTTAAGATTGCGCGCAAGACGCGACCACTCGAGATTATTCCAGAGCGTACGCGATGACCAGTGATAAGTCTAGAATGTTCGACGCGTGATGCATAAAAGCCGGCGCGCCCCAACGATGTTCAGTTCATCGACGGCCGACGCTCTGTTCGCCGCTATCAGTGCCAGCGTTTATTGCTGTATTCTCACCTTCAGTTTACCGGCCACAAGTTCGGCCCAAATAAAGTGTTTCATCTTGGACTACTGCCTACTGCCTTCGTCAACGTCACGACCACGTGACATCTGGTGGAGGTGCTGCTTTCTTCATGTACCGGACGCCCCCGTCAAGTCGTGAACCCAGCCCCAGTCGTGAAGGAGACGTCGACGACAACCCCGAGCAGCGAACAAGCCGCAGGCAACTAGGTCTACCGCCAGAGTACGGGCTTCTACCTGAAAAGACCCGGCAGACCAAGACCCTGACCTCGACCGCAGCGACGATGACAGCCCCTGTGCCGTCTGCGCCCATTCTGCTGCGGCGACCCAAGGAACCACCGACCTTCCGCGGTTCAGCACTTGAAGACCCGGAAAGCTGGCTCGAGGCATACGACCGAGTCGCCGCTTTCAATGCCTGGACCACAGAAGACAAGCTTAGACATGTGTACTTCGCCTTGCAAGACGCCGCTCGTACCTGGTTCGAGAACCAAGAGCGAACCCTGACAACGTGGGACATATTTCGCACCAGGTTCCTTGCTACTTTCACGAGCGTCATCCGCAAGGAGAGGGCCGAAGCGCTGCTTGAAACCCGCTCGCAGCTCCCAAACGAAAACGTGGTGCTCTTCACCGAAGAGATGACCAGACTCTTCCGCCACGCCGACCCCGAAATGCCGGAAGACAAAAAAGTTCGCTTCCTCATGCGAGGAGTAAAGCAGGAGCTGTTCGCGGGTCTGATGCGGAACCCACCGAACACTGTCCAGGAATTCATCTCCGAAGCGACGACGATTGAAAAGACGCTGGAGATGCGCACCCGGCAATTCAATCGCCGCTCGACGCCAGCCTACGCTGACATTCAATCCCTCTGCTCAGACGACCTGCGCGAGACCATAAGGGCCGTAGTGCGCGAGGAGCTTCGTCGAATGTTCCCGTCATCCCAGCCGCAGGTTTCCTCGATCGCAGATATTGTTCGAGAGGAAATTCAGCAGTCGTTGGGTACCCCTGAACCGCAACAGCCTCTGCCGCAAGCCATGAGCTACGCTGCTGCTGCCCGACGCCACGCTCCCGCTCCACGCCCACGTCAAGACAACGCGCCGCCGCAGTACCGCCGCCAGACGCCGCCCCCACCGCCGCCATCTCGCCCGCCTGCCGGCCAACGGTACACACCGAGGAAGACCGACATCTGGCGAGCCCCCGACCACCGTCCCCTCTGCTACCACTGCGGAGAAGCCGGCCACACGTACCGCCGATGCCAGTACCGTGAGATGGGATTACGAGGCTTTGCCGTCAACGCGCCTCGTCCACAGCGGGGTGAACGACCACAAGACATCGCCGACTATCTAGCAGGAGCTCAGTGGACACCCCGACGACCATCCCGCTCGCCGTCGCCTGGCCGCTACATGTCACCGCACCGCCGGCAGTACACTGGCCCAAACCGGGGCCGGTCGCCTAGCCCGTATCCGGGAAACTAGGGGCAGCAACCGATGGAGGTGCGGTTGCTGTACGACGAAATGCCGAAGATCCTCCGCGGCCGACGACGACGACAACGCGACGAAACCTGCAGAACATGACGCGAAGCAGACGTAGCCCTGCCGACGAAACGTCGCGGACCGACAAAGACGTGACGACGCAACAAGGAAGCAGTGCAACAAATCGACGTAGCCGTGATCCAATGCCGCGACCCAACCGCAATGCACGACGACGAACCAGCGACCTCGACGTAATATTCGACGGCCACAACGTCACCGCTCTCGTAGACACTGGAGCGGACTATTCCGTCATCAGTGGGCCTTTCGCGACGAAGTTGAAGAAAGTGAAGACTGCTTGGCAAGGCCCTGAAATCCGGACCGCTGGGGGTCATCTAATAACGCCGGCCGGTGTTTGCACAGCAAGAGTCACCATCAATAACCGGACTTATCCCGCCAGCTTTCTAATCCTACAGCACTGCTCCAGGGATGTGATACTTGGGATGGACTTCCTATGCAAACACGGCGCCGTCATCGACCTAAGGTCTGAGTCGATAACACTAACCTCGCAAAAAGCGCCGCCTACCCAGACGACGCCAGGGATCCATGCATTGAACGTGATAGAAGAGCACGTCACTGTTCCGCCTCTCTCCAGCGTCATCATTTCCGTCGGCACCGAAAAACCCGCAGATTTCGAAGGCGTTATCGAGGGTGCACAGCACCTGCTTGTAAACCGTCAGATTTGCGTCGCACGAGGCGTCGCCGAGTTGCGTGAAGGGAAAGCAACAGTGATGCTTACGAACTTCAGCAACGAATACAAGCACGTGAGCAAAGGCACGACGGTCGCCTACATCGAAGAAATTGTGGAAGCCGGTAACGCTCTCGCCCTCGCCGAGCCTACCGAACATGCTACGACGAACCAAGCCCATGAACTAGCTTTTGACATCAATCCGAGCCTTCCGACGCATAAACAAGAACAGCTCAAAACCCTGCTGCTGCAATACAGGGACTGCTTTTCGTCGTCGTCAAGAGTTCGACAGACCCCAGTCGCACAACACCGCATCATAACAGACGAAAGTGCCAGGCCACTACGTCAGAGCCCGTACAGAGTTTCGACGCGAGAACGCGAGGCCATAAAGAAACAAGTCGACGAAATGCTACGCGACGACATCATCCAGCCTTCAAAGAGTCCGTGGGCGTCACCCGTGGTGTTAGTGAAGAAAAAAGACGGAACCCTACGCTTCTGCGTCGACTATCGCCGCCTGAACAAAATAACGAAGAAGGACGTGTACCCTCTCCCACGGATAGACGACACCCTCGATAGACTCCACAATGCGAGGTACTTTTCGTCGATGGACCTCAAGACCGGCTATTGGCAAATTGAAGTCGACGAGAGAGACCGAGAAAAGACCGCGTTTATAACACCAGACGGCCTCTTCGAGTTCAAGGTCATGCCCTTTGGTCTTTGCTCGGCGCCTGCGACTTTCCAACGGGTTATGGACACAGTGCTGGCAGGATTGAAGTGGCAGACTTGCCTGGTGTACCTGGACGACGTCATTGTGTTTGCTTCAAACTTCGACGAACACCTCCGGCGACTTGACGCAGTACTTCGGGCCATCAAGACCTCCGGCCTCACTTTGAAGCCTGAAAAGTGCCGCTTCGCATACGAGGAGCTCTTGTTCTTGGGTCACGTGATCAGCAAGTCCGGAGTACGCCCCGATCCTCAAAAGACAGCCGCCATCGCTACATTCCCGCCACCCGCCGACAAGAAGGCCGTCCGTCGATTTCTCGGCCTGTGCGCCTATTACAGGCGGTTCGTCAAAAATTTTGCCCGCATCGCCGAGCCACTCACTAACCTGACCAGAGCCGACGTCGAGTTCAAGTGGCAAACGCCGCAAGAGGAAGCATTTCAAGAACTAAAACGACGCCTGCAAACGCCTCCGTTACTTGCGCATTTCGACGAACACGCCGAAACAGAATTGCACACCGACGCAAGCAGCGTGGGACTCGGCGCCGTCCTTGTGCAGAGGACGGACGGACTGGAGAGGGTCATCAGTTATGCTAGCCGGTCGCTATCCAGGGCAGAGGCCAACTATTCCACAACAGAAAAGGAGTGCCTCGCCATCATCTGGGCTACGTCAAAGTTTCGCCCCTATCTCTACGGGAGGCCCTTCAAAGTCGTGAGCGACCACCACGCCTTGTGTTGGCTGGCTAACTTGAAGGACCCTTCAGGTCGTCTCGCAAGATGGAGTCTAAGACTTCAAGAATTCGACATTACCGTCGTGTATAAGTCCGGAAGGAAACACTCCGACGCCGACTGCCTGTCTCGTGCCCCCGTCGACCCACCGCCGCAGGACGACCAGGATGATGATTACTTTTTGGGAGCCGTAAGTGCCGACGACTTCGCCGATCGACAGAGAGAAGACCCGGAACTCAAGGGCCTTGTGGAATACCTCGAGGGCAAGGCCACCGTTGTTCCAAAGGTGTTCAGACGAGGACTGGAGTCGTTTTCCTTGCGGAACGGCGTTCTCCTAAAGAAAAACTTCTCGCCACTTCGGGCCAACTATCTCCTCGTAGTACCTTCCGCGTTACGTCCAGAAGTTCTGGACGCTCTCCATGACGACCCGACTGCTGGACACCTTGGACTTTCCCGCACGCTAGCAAGAACACAAGAAAAGTACTACTGGCCGCGCCTTACCGCCGACGTCGCTCGTTACGTGAGGACATGCCGGGAGTGCCAGCGACGTAAGACGCCGCCGACAAGGCCAGCGGGACTTCTGCAGCCCATCGAGCCACCTCGCCGGCCGTTCCAGCAAATCGGCATGGATTTACTGGGGCCGTTCCCGACGTCGGCTGACGGAAACAAGTGGATCGTCGTGGCTACCGACTACCTCACCCGTTACGCCGAAACAAGGGCCCTGCCCAAAGGCAGCGCCGCCGAGGTAGCAAAGTTCTTCGTCGAGAACATCGTCCTGCGTCATGGCGCCCCGGAGGTCCTCATTACCGACAGAGGAACGGCATTTACAGCGGAGTTAACTCAGGCGATCTTGAGGTACAGCCACACAAGCCACCGCCGGACCACCGCCTACCACCCACAGACCAATGGTCTCACCGAGCGTCTAAACAAGACCATCGCGGACATGCTGGCCATGTACGTCGACGTCGAGCACAGGACGTGGGATGCAATCCTCCCGTACGTGACCTTCGCCTACAACACGGCCGTGCAGGAGACGACACAGATGACGCCGTACAAGTTGGTCTACGGAAGGAACCCGGCAACGACGCTCGACGCCATGCTGCCCAACGTCGCTGACGAAGAAAACCTCGACGTCACCGGCTACCTTCAGCGCGCTGAAGAAGCCCGACAGCTCGCCCGGCTGCGCATCAAGAATCAGCAGACGACTGACAGCCGCCGCTACAATCTTCGACGACGCTTCGTGGAATACCAGCCCGGCGACCGCGTCTGGGTGTGGACGCCGATACGCCGACGTGGACTCAGTGAAAAACTTCTTCGGCGTTACTTCGGGCCATACAAGGTGCTTCGACGTCCAGGTACTCTGGACTACGAGGTCGTCCCGGACGGCATTACGAACTCTCAACATCGCCGTGCGCGGACCTGAAGTCGTCCATGTCGTGCGCCTCAAGCCGTATTACGCGCGTTAGCGAACCTGACGACTGGACTTATTGCTTTATTATCTTAATTTCTTTCTTTATTCTTGTGATTTCTTGTTGCATGTATTTTTCCCCCCGTGTTCTTTTTTAAGCATCGGGACGATGCTTTTTTAGAAGGGGGGCATTGCCACGCGCGTTTCTTATTTTCACTTTGCTCTATTCGGTTTTCGCTCTCAAAGGCTGTCAGCAATGCTCAGCGCAAACCGCGCCTCATTGTTCTAGAAGCTTCGCGATCATTATAGATCGTTTTGTTAAGATTGCGTGCAAGACGCGACCACTCGAGATTATTCCAGAGCGTACGCGATGACCAGTGATAAGTCTAGAATGTTCGACGCGTGATGCATAAAAGCCGGCGCGCCCCAACGATGTTCAGTTCATCGACGGCCGACGCTCTGTTCGCCGCTATCAGTGCCAGCGTTTATTGCTGTATTCTCACCTTCAGTTTACCGGCCACAAGTTCGGCCCAAATAAAGTGTTTCATCTTGGACTACTGCCTACTGCCTTCGTCAACGTCACGACCACGTGACAATATACACCAAATTTGATATCGAGTGACGTGACTGTATGACGAACAAAAATGACCAGTGGTAATATGAAAATCATGACTTGTCATGTGCGACATGACTTACATGCCACGCTCATGGCGCGCTCGCGGCCGTTTCGTTAGCTTGATATACACCAAATTTGATATCGAGTGACGTGACTGTATGACGAACAAAAATGACCAGTGGTAATATGAAAATCATGACTTGTCATGTGCGACATGACTTACATGCCACGCTCATGGCGCGCTCGCGGCCGTTTCGTTAGCTTGATATACACCAAATTTGATATCGAGTGACGTGACTGTATGACGAACAAAAATGACCAGTGGTAATATGAAAATCATGACTTGTCATGTGCGACATGACTTACATGCCACGCTCATGGCGCGCTCGCGGCCGTTTCGTTAGCTTGATATACACCAAATTTGGTATTGAGTGATGTGACTGTATGACGAACAAAAATGACCAGTGGTAATATGAAAATCATGACTTGTCATGTGCGACATGACTTACATGCCACGCTCATGGCGCGCTCGCGGCCGTTTCGTTAGTTTGATATACACCAAATTTGATATCGAGTGACGTGACTGTATGACGAACAAAAATGACCAGTGGTAATATGAAGATCATGACTTGTCATGTGCCACATGACTTACATGCCACGCTCATGGCGCGCTCGCGGCCGTTTCGTTAGTTTGATATACACCAAATTTGATATCGAGTGACGTGACTGTATGACGAACAAAAATGACCAGTGGTAATATGAAAATCATGACTTGTCATGTGCGACATGACTTACATGCCACGCTCATGGCGCGCTCGCGGCCGTTTCGTTAGTTTGATATACACCAAATTTGATATCGAGTGACGTGACTGTATGACGAACAAAAATGACCAGTGGTAATATGAAAATCATGACTTGTCATGTGCAACATGACTTACATGCCACGCTCATGGCGCGCTCGCGGCCGTTTCGTTAGTTTGATATACACCAAATTTGATATCGAGTGAGGTGACTGTATGACGAACAAAAATGACCAGTGGTAATATGAAAATCATGACTTGTCATGTGCGACATGACTTACATGCCACGCTCATGGCGCGCTCGCGGCCGTTTCGTTAGCTTGATATACACCAAATTTGATATCGAGTGACGTGACTGTATGACGAACAAAAATGACCAGTGGTAATATGAAAATCATGACTTGTCATGTGCGACATGACTTACATGCCACGCTCATGGCGCGCTCGCGGCCGTTTCGTTAGCTTGATATACATCAAATTTGGTATTGAGTGATGTGACTGTATGACGAACATAAATGACCAGTGGTAATATGAAAATCATGACTAGTCATGTGCGACATGACTTACATGCCACGCTCATGGCGCGCTCGCGGCCGTTTCGTTAGTTTGATATACACCAAATTTGATATCGAGTGACGTGACTGTATGACGAACAAAAATGACCAGTGGTAATATGAAAATCATGACTTGTCATGTGCGACATGACTTACATGCCACGCTCATGGCGCGCTCGCGGCCGTTTCGTTAGTTGGATATACACCAAATTTGATATCGAGTGACGTGACTGTATGACGAACAAAAATGACCAGTGGTAATATGAAAATCATGACTTGTCATGTGCAACATGACTTACATGCCACGCTCATGGCGCGCTCGCGGCCGTTTCGTTAGTTTGATATACACCAAATTTGATATCGAGTGAGGTGACTGTATGACGAACAAAAATGACCAGTGGTAATATGAAAATCATGACTTGTCATGTGCGACATGACTTACATGCCACGCTCATGGCGCGCTCGCGGCCGTTTCGTTAGCTTGATATACACCAAATTTGATATCGAGTGACGTGACTGTATGACGAACAAAAATGACCAGTGGTAATATGAAAATCATGACTTGTCATGTGCGACATGACTTACATGCCACGTTCTCAGAGACGATGGTGTTTCTCTGCCATGTGTTCGGTCAGAAATGCTGAGGCGCTGTGGAGCCGATGCCCAAGCCACGGCCCCTCATTTCGCCGCTGTCCGCTTGCCGGTTGTGTCGTTCGAAGCATGTCCGAGAGCGCTGCAGCACCTTAGCGTACGACTGCAGTAACGGAGCCATATTTCTCCGGCTTTCCTCAAACGCCGGAAAAATCACCATGTACCTTTCCGCACAAAATCAGATGTCTTGTTTTAGAATGCCCTCTAATACGTAAAGAAACACACTTGGACTCAAAATGAATAATAGAAATTTTACATAATTCATCTTAGTTAAGAAATTATGCGCAATAGAAAAAATACTCTAATGCGAGCCACATGGCTGTAAACCTCATCGTTGGTATTATTCAGTTGAGGTTAAGCTCTTCTTTGTAAATATCTGGTTCCAGTTACGTGACACATTTTATAAACACGATACACGCGGCACCCATAGAGCTATGAAAATTGAGCATGATGTATGGTCAACTTAGGTGTTAACGCCAGACAAAAAACTCCGTGCCCACGGAAAACAGCACTAAAGGGCTCATGGGAACGCTGATGAGAAAACCGTAGTACTTGGTATTATGTTTCTAAAATCACCTTTCTAACGCCTTTAAGATTTGTTGTTATAATTTTCATTGTTATAATGTAAACTCCGTTTCACTGTTTTATTAAATCGTGAGCTGAATTTTTTGTTCCTTTAAGCACTAGCCACGCTCAGATTATTTTACCTTTGCCCTAACATCGCCTGAACAGTAGACTCACCTGGAATGCAGGTATGTAAATAGTAGCAATGACGCAGACAATTAAAAATAAGAATACATAAGAGAAATAATAGAGAAGGAGGTTAAAAAAGACTTACTATAGTTTACAAACGGGTAAACAAACTACACAGAGGCTTAGGTAATGTGTGGAATGCAAATGGAGGACAGCAAAGAGAGAACTTGTGCAAACAATCAAGCTATCATTGAAAAAAAAACTTCTTGCATAATTTAGCACGATGAACAAAGATACAGCACGCCGAAATATCATGAGAATTAACGGCAATATAGCCGCATCTGAATTTGATCGAAAGACGCCGCATGTATTGGAGTACGCACACAGTACCGTGGCTACAAACAAGGTTCATCGCCCCGACATGGGTAAAAAGAAAGAAAACACCGAGAAACAAAAGGTGGGCAGCACGTAGACGTTCGCGAGCTTGTTTTTGTCGAGATGGCTAGAGCGCCATCACGCGACTATGCTCCACCAATAGAGACGCGTATAGACCTTATTTCCTATGCTCTGGAGCACTCTGGCGGAAAGACAAAGAAATATCACTGTCGCTAGCCCTATTGAGGTGGCTCAGTGGCAGCAGTGCAAACAGTATCAGCTTGAGAAACAGAGTTCAGCCGACGTTTGTTCTTACGCAGGGTGGCGTTTCTATAGCAGTATCTTGTATCTTAAGATGCACGATACATTATTGAATGTATCGGAAATACAGATACAGATACTCGTTTTGCGATACGTATCGCGATACAGATGCAGGGTACCCAAAAAGTATCTAAAATAGTATTTAAGATACAGTCATGTATCTTCGATACTGCCCAGCCCTGCCTTTCGTGGCCGGCGCGTCCCACTTCAGTGCCGCTAGCGATTGTTTTCCGGAAGTTCGTTGAACTAAAGGAGTAAGTTGAACACCACAGAGTTCTTAACAGTGCATGTGGCCCGGTAACATCAATAACGGTTTTAAACTGCCCTCGGAAGCGATATTTGGGGTTAAGTAGTGTTTTTAAAAGCCCCGGTTTTGAAAATAGGCATTTATAGGCACTTATAGGCATTTAGGCAAGAACGCCAAAAATAGGCATTTGTAGGCACTATAGAAACACATCTTATTCATGCTCGTATATCAAAATGACGTGATAGGAACGCAAGGAACAAAATAGGCATTTGCCTAAAATCCGGTCTCTATTAATAAAACACGTGGAATGTGAGCACTAAGCGTTGAGCCAGTCAGCATTTCGAGCTTTTCGACTACAAGTCAGTGGCGTAGGCAGGGGAGTGCTGACCGGGCTACAGCAGCCCCCCCACCCTCCCGAAATTTTTCTGGCCGGCGCCCTGCTGGCTTTGTCCATGCTGACACGCGTCGCCTACGAAAAAAGACGCGTAGCCTTCGAACGTACAAATCAACGTGTGAAAGGAGTACAAATGAACGAGATAGTGTGACTTAAGGCGCACGAAAAAACACGGACGAAGAAAAGAGACGACAGGACGATGCGCTTTCGTCTCTTTTCTTCGTCCGTGTTTTTTCGTGCGCCTGAAGTCTCACCATGTATCACCACCAACAAGCCCATTCTTACATCCTTTCGAGATAGTGTGTGTAGGGGGTCTTTGACACTAAACTCGACAGTAGAACCACAAAAAATCGAACCAGGTGGCACTTTTTAGATGCGAAGCATCTTATGACCGAGGCCTGTCCCCCCATCACACCATTGCCCGCCGTAGCCACGCTAGTGCGATGATGATGACGCTGACATCACGGCACAGC
>JALIZH010029010.1:0-11584 GCA_030522465.1 Rhipicephalus appendiculatus | reverse complement strand
CTAGTTGGTTAAAGTGCATATTGAAAGAGTTTACAACGGAAGCACGGAAGTATTGAAGAAAAGGCGTAAGACCGAGGAACGGAAGGCAAAGAGGGACGACACGAGCGCTGTAGAAAAACAGAACTGCCCTGTGTACTAAAAAGCACTGAAGATGAACGGCTATTTGGACTAGTTGGTTAAAGTGAAAATAGAAAGCGTTTGTAGCGCAAGCACGGAAGTGGTGAAGGAAAGGCGTAGCAGCGAGGAGCGGAAAGCAAAAAGAGACGACAGGAGCGGTGTACAAAAACAGAACTGCCCTGTGTACTAAAAAGCACTGAAGATCAACGGCTATTTGGGCAAGCTGGTCAAGGTGCATATAGAAAGGGTTTACAACGCAAGCATGGAAGTGTGAAGGAAAGGCACAAAAGCGAGGAACGGAAGGCAAAGAGGGACGACACGAGCGCTGTACAAAAACGGAACAGCCCTGTGCACTACGAAAGCACTGAAGATGAACGGCTATTTGGACTAGTAGGTTAACGTGCATATAGAAAGGGTTTACAACGCAAGCATGGAAGTGTTGAAGGAAAGGCATAAAAGCGAGGAACGGAAGGCAAAGAGTGACGACACGAGCGCTCTACAAAAACAGAACTGCCCGGTGTACAAGAAAAACACTGAAGATGAACGGCTGTGTATATTGAAAGGCTGTACACCGCAAGCACGGAGGTGCTGAACGAAAGGCGTAGCAGCGAGGAACGGAAAGCAAAAAGAGACGACACGAGCGCTGTACCAAATCAGAACTGTCCTTTGTACTAGGAAAGCACTGAAGAAGAACGGCTATTTAGACTAGTTGGTTAAAGTGCATATTAAAAAGGGCTTACAACGGAAGCACGGAAGTATTGAAGAAAAGGCGTAAGACCAAGGAACGGAAGGCAAAGAGGGGCGACACGAGCGTTGTAGAAAAACAGAGCTGCCCTGTGTAATAAAAAGCACTGAAGATTAACGGCTATTTGGATTAGTTGGTTAACGTGCATAGAGAAAGGGTTTGCAACGGAAGCACGGAAGTATAAAGAAAAGGCGCAAGTGAGAGGAACGGAAGACAAAGAGGGGCGACACGAGCGCTGTAGAAAAGCAGAACTGCCCTGTGTTCTAAAAGGCACTGAAGATGAACGGCTGTTTAGACTAGTTGGTTAAAGTGCATATAGAAAGGGTTTGTAGTGCAAGCACGGAAGTGCTGAAGGAAAGGCGTAAAAGCGAGGAACGGAAGGCAAAGAGGGACGATACGAGCGCTGTACCGCAAAAACTGTCCTGTGTAATAGGAAAGCACTGAAGAAGAACGGCTATTTGGACTAGTTGGTTAAAGTGCATATAGAAAGGGTTTGTAGCGCAAACACGGAAGTGCTGAAGGAAAGGCGTAGCAGCGAGGAACGGAAAGCAAAAAGAGATGACACGAGCGCTGTACCAAATCAGAACTGTCCTTTGTACCAGGAATGCACTGAAGAAGAACGGCTATTTAGACTAGTTGGTTAATGTGGATATTGAAAGGGTTTACAATGCAAACACGGAAGTGCTGAAGGAAAGGCGTAGCAGCGAGGAACGGAAAGCAAAAAGAGACGACACGAGCGCTGTACCAAATCAGAACTGTCCTTTGTACTAGGAAAGCACTGAAGAAGAACGGCTATTTAGACTAGTTGGTTAAAGTGCATATTGAAAGGGTTTACAACGGAAGCACGGAAGTATTGAAGAAAAGGCGTAGCAGCGAGGAACGGAAAGCAAAAAGAGACGACACGAACGCTGTACCAAATCAGAACTGTCCTTTGTAATAGGAAAGCACTGAAGAAGAACGGCTATTTAGACTAGTTGGTTAAAGTGCATATAGAAAGGGTTTGTAGCGCAAACACGGAAGTGCTGAAGGAAAGGCGTAGCAGCGAGGAACGGAAAGCAAAAAGAGACGACATGAGCGCTGTACCAAATCAGAACTGTCCTTTGTACTAGGAAAGCACTGAAGAAGAACGGCTATTTAGACTAGTTGGTTAAAGTGCATATTGAAAGGGTTTACAACGGAAGCACGGAAGTATTGAAGAAAAGGCGTAAGACCGAGGAACGGAAGGCAAAGAGGGACGACACGAGCGGTGTAGAAAAACAGAACTGCCCTGTGTACTAAAAAAGCACTGAAGATGAACGGCTATTTGGACTAGTTGGTTAAAGTGCGAATAGAAAGCGTTTGTAGCGCAAGCACGGAAGTGCTGAAGGAAAGGCGTAGCAGCGAGGAGCGGAAAGCAATAAGAGACGACACGAGCGGTGTACAAAAACAGAACAGCCCTGTGTACTAGCAAAGCACTGAAGATGAACGGCTATTTGGACTAGTAGGTTAACGTGCATATAGAAAGGGTTTACAACGCAAGCATGGAAGTGTTGAAGGAAAGGCATAAAAGCGAGGAACGGAAGGCAAAGAGTGACGACACGAGCGCTCTACAAAAACAGAACTGCCCGGTTTACAAGAAAAACAGTGAAGATGAACGGCTGTGTATATTGAAAGGGTGTACACCGCAAGCACGGAAGTGCTGAACGAAAGGCGTAGCAGCGAGGAACGGAAAGCAAAAAGAGACGACCCGAGCGCTGTACCAAATCAGAACTGTCCTTTGTACTAGGAAAGCACTGAAGAAGAACGGCTATTTAGACTAGTTGGTTAAAGTGCATATTGAAAGGATTTGCAACGGAAGCACGGAAGGTATTGAAGAAAAGGCGTAAGACCGAGGAACGGAAGGCAAAGAGGGGCGACACGAGCGTTGTAGAAAAACAGAACTGCCCTGTGTACTAAAAAGCACTGAAGATGAACGGCTATTTGGACTAGTTGGTTAAAGTGCAAATAGAAAGCGTTTGTAGCGCAAGCACGGAAGTGGTGAAGGAAAGGCGTAGCAGCGAGGAACGGAAAGCAAAAAGAGACGACCCGAGCGCTGTACCAAATCAGAACTGTCCTTTGTACTAGGAAAGCACTGAAGAAGAACGGCTATTTGGATTAGTTGGTTAACGTGCATATAGAAAGGGTTTGCAACGGAAGCACGGAAGTATTAAAGAAAAGGCGCAAGTGAGAGGAACGGGAAACAAAGAGGGGCGACACGAGCGCTGTAGAAAAGCAGAACTTGCCCTGTGTACTAAAAGGCACTGAAGATGAACGGCTGTTTGGACTAGTTGGTGAAAGTGCATATAGAAAGGGTTTGTAGTGCAAGCACGGAAGTGCTGAAGGAAAGGCGTAGCAGCGAGGAACGGAAAGCAAAAAGAGACGACACGAGCGCTGTACCAAATCAGAACTGTCCTTTGTACTAGGAAAGCACTGAAGAAGAACGGCTATTTAGACTAGATGGTTAAAGTGCATATTGAAAGGGTTTGTAGCGCAAACACGGAAGTGCTGAAGGAAAGGCGTAGCAGCGAGGAACGGAAAGCAAAAAGAGACGACACGAGCGCTGTACCAAATCAGAACTGTCCTTTGTACTAGGAAAGCACTGAAGAAGAACGGCTATTTAGACTAGATGGTTAAAGTGCATATTGAAAGGGTTTACAACGGAAGCACGGAAGTATTGAAGAAAAGGCGTAGCAGCGAGGAACGGAAAGCAAAAAGAGACGACACGAACGCTGTACCAAATCAGAACTGTCCTTTGTACTAGGAAAGCACTGAAGAAGAACGGCTATTTAGACTAGTTGGTTATAGTGCATATAGAAAGGGTTTGTAGCGCAAACACGGAAGTGCTGAAGGAAAGGCGTAGCAGCGAGGAACGGAAAGCAAAAAGAGACGACACGAGCGCTGTACCAAATCAGAACTGTCCTTTGTACTAGGAAAGCACTGAAGAAGAACGGCTATTTAGACTAGTTGGTTAAAGTGCATATTGAAAGGGTTTACAACGGAAGCACGGAAGTATTGAAGAAAAGGCGTAGCAGCGAGGAACGGAAAGCAAAAAGAGACGACACGAACGCTGTACCAAATCAGAACTGTCCTTTGTACTAGGAAAGCACTGAAGAAGAACGGCTATTTAGACTAGTTGGTTAAAGTGCATATAGAAAGGGTTTGTAGCGCAAACACGGAAGTGCTGAAGGAAAGGCGTAGCAGCGAGGAACGGAAAGCAAAAAGAGACGACACGAGCGCTGTACCAAATCAGAACTGTCCTTTGTACTAGGAAAGCACTGAAGAAGAACGGCTATTTAGACTAGTTGGTTAAAGTGCATATTGAAAGGGTTTACAACGGAAGCACGGAAGTATTGAAGAAAAGGCGTAAGACCGAGGAACGGAAGGCAAAGAGGGACGACACGAGCGCTGTAGAAAAACAGAACTGCCCTGTGTACTAAAAAGCACTGAAGATGAACGGCTATTTGGACTAGTTGGTTAAAGTGCGAATAGAAAGCGTTTGTAGCGCAAGCACGGAAGTGCTGAAGGAAAGGCGTAGCAGCGAGGAGCGGAAAGCAAAAAGAGACGACACGAGCGGTGTACAAAAACAGAACTGCCCTGTGTACTAAAAAGCACTGAAGATCAACGGCTATTTGGGCAAGTTGGTCAAGGTGCATATAGAAAGGGTTTACAACGCAAGCATGGAAGTTTCAAAGGAAAGGCACAAAAGCGAGGAACGGAAGGTAAAGAGGGACGACACGAGCGCTGTACAAAAACAGAACAGCCCTGTGTACTAGCAAAGCACTGAAGATGAACGGCTATTTGGACTAGTAGGTTAACGTGCATATAGAAAGGGTTTACAACGCAAGCATGGAAGTGTTGAAGGAAAGGCATAAAAGCGAGGAACGGAAGGCAAAGAGTGACGACACGAGCGCTCTACAAAAACAGAACTGCCCGGTTTACAAGAAAAACAGTGAAGATCAACGGCTGTGTATATTGAAAGGGTGTACACCGCAAGCACGGAAGTGCTGAACGAAAGGCGTAGCAGCGAGGAACGGAAAGCAAAACGAGACGACCCGAGCGCTGTACCAAATCAGAACTGTCCTTTGTACTAGGAAAGCACTGAAGAAGAACGGCTATTTAGACTAGTTGGTTAAAGTGCATATTGAAAGGATTTGCAACGGAAGCACGGAAGTATTGAAGAAAAGGCGTAAGACCGAGGAACGGAAGGCAAAGAGGGGCGACACGAGCGTTGTAGAAAAACAGAACTGCCCTGTGTACTAAAAAGCACTGAAGATGAACGGCTATATGGACTAGTTGGTTAAAGTGCAAATAGAAAGCGTTTGTAGCGCAAGCACCGGAAGTGGTGAAGGAAAGGCGTAGCAGCGAGGAACGGAAAGCAAAAAGGGACGACCCGAGCGCTGTACCAAATCAGAACTGTCCTTTGTACTCGGAAAGCACTGAAGCAGAACGGCTATTTGGATTAGTTGGTTAACGTGCATATAGAAAGGGTTTGCAACGGAAGCACGGAAGTATTAAAGAAAAGGCGTAAGTGAGAGGAACGGAAAACAAAGAGGGGCGACACGAGCGCTGTAGAAAGGCAGAACTTCCCTGTGTACTAAAAGGCACTGAAGATGAACGGCTGTTTGGACTAGTTGGTGAAAGTGCATATAGAAAGGGTTTGTAGTGCAAGCACGGAAGTGCTGAAGGAAAGGCGTAGCAGCGAGGAACGGAAAGCAAAAAGAGACGACACGAGCGCTGTACCAAATCAGAACTGTCCTTTGTACTAGGAAAGCACTGAAGAAGAACGGCTATTTAGACTAGATGGTTAAAGTGCATATTGAAAGGGTTTGTAGCGCAAACACGGAAGTGCTGAAGGAAAGGCGTAGCAGCGAGGAAGGGAAAGCAAAAAGACACGACACGAGCGCTGTACCAAATCAGAACTGTCCTTTGTACTAGGAAAGCACTGAAGAAGAACGGCTATTTAGACTAGATGGTTAAAGTGCATATTGAAAGGGTTTACAACGGAAGCACGGAAGTATTGAAGAAAAGGCGTAGCAGCGAGGAACGGAAAGCAAAAAGAGACGACACGAACGCTGTACCAAATCAGAACTGTCCTTTGTACTAGGAAAGCACTGAAGAAGAACGGCTATTTAGACTAGTTGGTTATAGTGCATATAGAAAGGGTTTGTAGCGCAAACACGGAAGTGCTGAAGGAAAGGCGTAGCAGCGAGGAACGGAAAGCAAAAAGAGACGACACGAGTGCTGTACCAAATCAGAACGGTCCTTTGTACTAGGAATGCAGTGAAGAAGAACGGCTATTTAGACTAGTTGGTTAAAGTGCATATTGAAAGGGTTTACAACGCAAACACGGAAGTGCTGAAGGAAAGGCGTAGCAGCGAGGAACGGAAAGCAAAAAGAGACGACACGAGCGCTGTACCAAATCAGAACTGTCCTTTGTGCTAGGAAAGCACTGAAGAAGAACGGCTATTTAGACTAGTTGGTTAAAGTGCATATTGAAAGGGTTTACAACGGAAGCACGGAAGTATTGAAGAAAAGGCGTAGCAGCAAGGAACGGAAAGCAAAAAGAGACGACACGAACGCTGTGCCAAATCAGAACTGTCCTTTGTACTAGGAAAGCACTGAAGAAGAACGGCTGTTTAGACTAGTTGGTTAAAGTGCATATAGAAAGGGTTTGTAGCGCAAACACGGAAGTGCTGAAGGAAAGGCGTAGCAGCGAGGAACGGAAAGCAAAAAGAGACGACACGAGCGCTGTACCAAATCAGAACTGTCCTTCGTACTAGGAATGCACCGAAGAAGAACGGCTATTTAGACTAGTTGGTTAAAGTGCATATTGATAGGGTTTACAACGCAAACACGGAAGTGCTGAAGGAAAGGCGTAGCAGCGAGGAACGGAAAGCAAAAAGAGACGACACGAGCGCTGTACCAAATCAGAACTGTCCTTTGTACTAGGAAAGCACTGAAGAAGAAAGGCTATTTAGACTAGTTGGTTAAAGTGCATATTGAAAGAGTTTACAACGGAAGCACGGAAGTATTGAAGAAAAGGCGTAAGACCGAGGAACGGAAGGCAAAGAGGGACGACACGAGCGCTGTAGAAAAACAGAACTGCCCTGTGTACTAAAAAGCACTGAAGATGAACGGCTATTTGGACTAGTTGGTTAAAGTGAAAATAGAAAGCGTTTGTAGCGCAAGCACGGAAGTGGTGAAGGAAAGGCGTAGCAGCGAGGAGCGGAAAGCAAAAAGAGACGACAGGAGCGGTGTACAAAAACAGAACTGCCCTGTGTACTAAAAAGCACTGAAGATCAACGGCTATTTGGGCAAGCTGGTCAAGGTGCATATAGAAAGGGTTTACAACGCAAGCATGGAAGTGTGAAGGAAAGGCACAAAAGCGAGGAACGGAAGGCAAAGAGGGACGACACGAGCGCTGTACAAAAACGGAACAGCCCTGTGCACTACGAAAGCACTGAAGATGAACGGCTATTTGGACTAGTAGGTTAACGTGCATATAGAAAGGGTTTACAACGCAAGCATGGAAGTGTTGAAGGAAAGGCATAAAAGCGAGGAACGGAAGGCAAAGAGTGACGACACGAGCGCTCTACAAAAACAGAACTGCCCGGTGTACAAGAAAAACACTGAAGATGAACGGCTGTGTATATTGAAAGGCTGTACACCGCAAGCACGGAAGGTGCTGAACGAAAGGCGTAGCAGCGAGGAACGGAAAGCAAAAAGAGACGACACGAGCGCTGTACCAAATCAGAACTGTCCTTTGTACTAGGAAAGCACTGAAGAAGAACGGCTATTTAGACTAGTTGGTTAAAGTGCATATTAAAAGGGCTTACAACGGAAGCACGGAAGTATTGAAGAAAAGGCGTAAGACCAAGGAACGGAAGGCAAAGAGGGGCGACACGAGCGTTGTAGAAAAACAGAGCTGCCCTGTGTAATAAAAAGCACTGAAGATTAACGGCTATTTGGATTAGTTGGTTAACGTGCATAGAGAAAGGGTTTGCAACGGAAGCACGGAAGTATAAAGAAAAGGCGCAAGTGAGAGGAACGGAAGACAAAGAGGGGCGACACGAGCGCTGTAGAAAAGCAGAACTGCCCTGTGTTCTAAAAGGCACTGAAGATGAACGGCTGTTTAGACTAGTTGGTTAAAGTGCATATAGAAAGGGTTTGTAGTGCAAGCACGGAAGTGCTGAAGGAAAGGCGTAAAAGCGAGGAACGGAAGGCAAAGAGGGACGATACGAGCGCTGTACCGCAAAAACTGTCCTGTGTAATAGGAAAGCACTGAAGAAGAACGGCTATTTGGACTAGTTGGTTAAAGTGCATATAGAAAGGGTTTGTAGCGCAAACACGGAAGTGCTGAAGGAAAGGCGTAGCAGCGAGGAACGGAAAGCAAAAAGAGACGACACGAGCGCTGTACCAAATCAGAACTGTCCTTTGTACTAGGAAAGCACTGAAGAAGAACGGCTATTTAGACTAGTTGGTTAAAGTGCATATTGAAAGGGTTTACAACGGAAGCACGGAAGTATTGAAGAAAAGGCGTAGCAGCGAGGAACGGAAAGCAAAAAGAGACGACACGAACGCTGTACCAAATCAGAACTGTCCTTTGTACTAGGAAAGCACTGAAGAAGAACGGCTATTTAGACTAGTTGGTTAAAGTGCATATAGAAAGGGTTTGTAGCGCAAACACGGAAGTGCTGAAGGAAAGGCGTAGCAGCGAGGAACGGAAAGCAAAAAGAGACGACACGAGCGCTGTACCAAATCAGAACTGTCCTTTGTACTAGGAAAGCACTGAAGAAGAACGGCTATTTAGACTAGTTGGTTAAAGTGCATATTGAAAGGGTTTACAACGCAAACACGGAAGTGCTGAAGGAAAAGGCGTAGCAGCGAGGAACGGAAAGCAAAAAGAGACGACACGAGCGCTGTACCAAATCAGAACTGTCCTTTGTACTAGGAAAGCACTGAAGAAGAACGGCTATTTAGACTAGTTGGTTAAAGTGCATATTGAAAGGGTTTACAACGGAAGCACGGAAGTATTGAAGAAAAGGCGTAGCAGCGAGGAGCGGAAAGCAATAAGAGACGACACGAGCGGTGTACAAAAACAGAACTGCCCTGTGTACTAAAAAGCACTGAAGATCAACGGCTATTTGGGCAAGTTGGTCAAGGTGCATATAGAAAGGGTTTACAACGCAAGCATGGAAGTTTCAAAGGAAAGGCACAAAAGCGAGGAACGGAAGGTAAAGAGGGACGACACGAGCGCTGTACAAAAACAGAACAGCCCTGTGTACTAGCAAAGCACTGAAGATGAACGGCTATTTGGACTAGTAGGTTAACGTGCATATAGAAAGGTTTACAACGCAAGCATGGAAGTGTTGAAGGAAAGGCATAAAAGCGAGGAACGGAAGGCAAAGAGTGACGACACGAGCGCTCTACAAAAACAGAACTGCCCGGTTTACAAGAAAAACAGTGAAGATCAACGGCTGTGTATATTGAAAGGGTGTACACCGCAAGCACGGAAGTGCTGAACGAAAGGCGTAGCAGCGAGGAACGGAAAGCAAAACGAGACGACCCGAGCGCTGTACCAAATCAGAACTGTCCTTTGTACTAGGAAAGCACTGAAGAAGAACGGCTATTTAGACTAGTTGGTTAAAGTGCATATTGAAAGGATTTGCAACGGAAGCACGGAAGTATTGAAGAAAAGGCGTAAGACCGAGGAACGGAAGGCAAAGAGGGGCGACACGAGCGTTGTAGAAAAACAGAACTGCCCTGTGTACTAAAAAGCACTGAAGATGAACGGCTATATGGACTAGTTGGTTAAAGTGCAAATAGAAAGCGTTTGTAGCGCAAGCACGGAAGTGGTGAAGGAAAGGCGTAGCAGCGAGGAACGGAAAGCAAAAAGGGACGACCCGAGCGCTGTACCAAATCAGAACTGTCCTTTGTACTAGGAAAGCACTGAAGCAGAACGGCTATTTGGATTAGTTGGTTAACGTGCATATAGAAAGGGTTTGCAACGGAAGCACGGAAGTATTAAAGAAAAGGCGTAAGTGAGAGGAACGGAAAACAAAGAGGGGCGACACGAGCGCTGTAGAAAGGCAGAACTTCCCTGTGTACTAAAAGGCACTGAAGATGAACGGCTGTTTGGACTAGTTGGTGAAAGTGCATATAGAAAGGGTTTGTAGTGCAAGCACGGAAGTGCTGAAGGAAAGGCGTAGCAGCGAGGAACGGAAAGCAAAAAGAGACGACACGAGCGCTGTACCAAATCAGAACTGTCCTTTGTACTAGGAAAGCACTGAAGAAGAACGGCTATTTAGACTAGATGGTTAAAGTGCATATTGAAAGGGTTTGTAGCGCAAACACGGAAGTGCTGAAGGAAAGGCGTAGCAGCGAGGAAGGGAAAGCAAAAAGACACGACACGAGCGCTGTACCAAATCAGAACTGTCCTTTGTACTAGGAAAGCACTGAAGAAGAACGGCTATTTAGACTAGATGGTTAAAGTGCATATTGAAAGGGTTTACAACGGAAGCACGGAAGTATTGAAGAAAAGGCGTAGCAGCGAGGAACGGAAAGCAAAAAGAGACGACACGAACGCTGTACCAAATCAGAACTGTCCTTTGTACTAGGAAAGCACTGAAGAAGAACGGCTATTTAGACTAGTTGGTTATAGTGCATATAGAAAGGGTTTGTAGCGCAAACACGGAAGTGCTGAAGGAAAGGCTTAGCAGCGAGGAACGGAAAGCAAAAAGAGACGACACGAGTGCTGTACCAAATCAGAACGGTCCTTTGTACTAGGAATGCAGTGAAGAAGAACGGCTATTTAGACTAGTTGGTTAAAGTGCATATTGAAAGGGTTTACAACGCAAACACGGAAGTGCTGAAGGAAAGGCGTAGCAGCGAGGAACGGAAAGCAAAAAGAGACGACACGAGCGCTGTACCAAATCAGAACTGTCCTTTGTGCTAGGAAAGCACTGAAGAAGAACGGCTATTTAGACTAGTTGGTTAAAGTGCATATTGAAAGGGTTTACAACGGAAGCACGGAAGTATTGAAGAAAAGGCGTAGCAGCAAGGAACGGAAAGCAAAAAGAGACGACACGAACGCTGTGCCAAATCAGAACTGTCCTTTGTACTAGGAAAGCACTGAAGAAGAACGGCTGTTTAGACTAGTTGGTTAAAGTGCATATAGAAAGGGTTTGTAGCGCAAACACGGAAGTGCTGAAGGAAAGGCGTAGCAGCGAGGAACGGAAAGCAAAAAGAGACGACACGAGCGCTGTACCAAATCAGAACTGTCCTTCGTACTAGGAATGCACCGAAGAAGAACGGCTATTTAGACTAGTTGGTTAAAGTGCATATTGATAGGGTTTACAACGCAAACACGGAAGTGCTGAAGGAAAAGGCGTAGCAGCGAGGAACGGAAAGCAAAAGAGACGACACGAGCGCTGTACCAAATCAGAACTGTCCTTTGTACTAGGAAAGCACTGAAGAAGAAAGGCTATTTAGACTAGTTGGTTAAAGTGCATATTGAAAGAGTTTACAACGGAAGCACGGAAGTATTGAAGAAAAGGCGTAAGACCGAGGAACGGAAGGCAAAGAGGGGACGACACGAGCGCTGTAGAAAAACAGAACTGCCCTGTGTACTAAAAAGCACTGAAGATGAACGGCTATTTGGACTAGTTGGTTAAAGTGAAAATAGAAAGCGTTTGTAGCGCAAGC
>JALIZH010029009.1:0-25738 GCA_030522465.1 Rhipicephalus appendiculatus | reverse complement strand
TTCATTAAACATTTGTGTCTGGTACATGGAGCACGTCTCCTTTAAGACTTTGGTTCTATGCGCCATCTACACGCATTATCCCTCGCCTAATCTCTTTTCTTGTTCCAGGACCTTGCGGGACCAACAAATGAAAACGGGTATGTAGCAAGATTAGTGCAATGACATTATTCATGACGCAGTTTAATGGTGTTCTATGAACAACGGAAGCGTTTCGACAATCGGGCGATGCGTACACTCAAGATGCATAAGAATAACGCGGGGTATTTCTCTATATTTCTGCATGTCATTAGATTGTCGTAGTAATAAAACAGTAGTTTTTGTGAGCGATAGAGAATTGCCCTGGTGTTTGCTATGCGGTAACAGTATGCGCATTGCGGCACACCATGCAAAGCAGTAGTTCACACCTTTCAGCAATTAAGATCACATTTAGCTGTGAGCGCTGAGGTCTTTATTCTGTGCTACAAAATTTATCAATGTTTGCCGCAGAAGCGTATGCATAAAATCACCGGAGTTCACTCGATATCAGGTATATTTACGTGACAGCTTCTACGTTTAAGTAACGCCGCGGTAGGTCTAATCGGCTGTTCTTTCAATATTGGAACGCCGGGTAATGTAAAGAGCGTACACATTCCAAGTGCAGCAGTACTTTTACAATAGAACAAAGGGTATGCCTTACTTTCTTTTTTTTGTTTGCTGTACTAGGCCACCGGTCCGACTGGTCGTGTATTTCAAGTCACTCACCTACGACCACATACGGTCGGTTCCGAAGTACGATGTGAGTACCACAGACAACGCAACGCTTTAATGTTACCGACAGTCCTTGGAAACCACTGTATGTTACATAGAGTCCTTTCGAAGGACTGTATGTAACTGGATACGGACACCAACCGTGCACTGGCGTCCTACAGCTCATCCTGAGAACTAGGAAAATATGAAGGCTAAATACATTGAGTTTGTTGAATTGGTCTAACGTACGAGAAAACCGAATAGAGCTAGAAGGATAAGCACCGGCATAATTGGTTGGGTGGCGAAATCTTTTATTGAGTGTCCTGCAGTCTGATGACCCGGGCTCAGGACTCCCACGTCGAGACGTTCAGGCCTTGCTTATAGTGGCCACTTTGTGGGGCTGCTGGACGGCCCCTTTTTGGTTGGCGAGCTCTGAGCTGAGCAAGGCGTCGATCAACCTCACCGAAACATTATTGCGTCGGGTATTTACCTTACATTCCCAGAACATCTGTTTGAGTATAGCAGGTTCCATACTGTAGACCTTGTAGGATCAGTCGTGATAGATCTCACGGTAGAATCTATGATACGCTAGTGGGTTTTGATAATTGTTAGTCTGTGGCTGCCGCCAGGTAGTAGCTTAGACTCTGCATAACTTGCTGTTTGGCGGAGTGAAACTCTGTTGGGCCAGATAGGAAGCCTTAGTAATTTCATTGTAGCTCGTTAGCATGTCCTTGTCTGCGTCAACAGCGGGGGTTGTGCAGCGCCATGTTCTATTCTACGTCACGTCTGTACTTGTCCTTTCGTTAGCAGTACCCATTCTTGCACTACGTACCTGCTGTGATTCTATCGAGGACATCAAACTTTGTAGCGTCTATCCTGACGCCAGTCTTGGAGCTTCACGCGTAAATTCGCAATTGTGTGCAGGAAACCCACGTGCTGGGAAACCTGGGTGGCATCATCGGCATGTACCTTGGCCTGTCCTTCCTGGTCCTCTTCCAAGTCCTTGACGTCCTAGTCGTCGGCACGCTACGACTCTGGAAGCTGCCACGCAAAAATGCGATTGAGTGCCGCGTGGTGGCGCTCGTGCCCGAACGGGCCCAATCCAGGACTTCTGTACACAATTAGTGGATGTCAACTTCATTAGTGTCGTCACGTTCATGCTCTGCTCGTAACTTACACAACGCGAAGCTTCGATGAAGCAGAAAGATATTCGGTGCAGTTTACCCTCTGTTACGCCTTCAACCATGCCGCCTCGGTTGCAGTTTCTTTACGTTAAGCCACCACGTAGTGCTAAACAGATACAGCGCACCAAGCAAAAAAAAAAAAGACAACTGAGCCAGGAAAAATAAATAAATTTAAATAAATAAATAAATAAATAAATAAATAAATAAATAAATAAATAAACCGACCTCACTGTTATTTCGTTTGGCCGGCTCGGCTGTATTTTCCTTTTTCAGCACGAAATGTAACTAGCTCCCGTCGTCGATGGCTTCAAGTGACCGTAAGCCAAATGCCAGTGACGTAGCCCTCTCGGTGGACACCCCAACCTTGCCTCAAGGAAAGGAACATCTGTGTGCCTGTAAAGTGGCCTTTTCACACTCTCCCAGAATGCTTACGGCATGTACAATTGCGAAGAGCCCACTACGACATAATTCTGCCTTTTACGAATATAGTGTCCATGCTTGATTGTCTCGCATTTGATTGGTTGAATAGCATAATGGCTGGTATGTAGTCACGTTGTGTATTATGATGTGTGTCTCCCATATGTTCACAAATGTTCATGTTGTTAGTCGACACCATACCATTACGTATGGTGGCACTTCTGTCTATTTTTCTATGGGTAGAGTTTTTTTTTTTTCTCGAAAAAAAACTTGAACTGTGGGGTGATGTCATGTGATGCGTGCATGGACACTGGTAAAGCGAAGACAACAAAGACGACAACGCTGTTGAGCCACCGTAATACGGACAACGCGAAGAAAACAAAGAAATAGAAGAGAGACGCGAGGAACCCTCGTGGCGCTAGCACCTGAAAAGAAAAGAAAGAGATGCGCAGGAGCAGCTCGTGCGGGAGGAGAAGAGGAGAGAATCGGCGGAAGAAGCAGCCATGCGGACAAGAAATCCTGGTTCCTGCCGATGTCTGGTATCCCTAAGCCTATGGCTCTAAATGGTTCGCAGAAGTGCTCGGGCTGCCCAACAGTGCATCTGAACGTCAGTGGTCGTGCGGTGTACCGACGACAACCGTTCACGATACACCACCTGGATACCAGACTCCAGCGGAACATCGAGCCCCGACTCAAAGACTTCCGAGGCGTCGCGTCTGGGACGCTCCTGGTTTCCCTGGCTGGTACCTACGGTGATGTGCGCACCTTGACTTTGCCTTGTTCTTGTATGCGAACTGTGAGTTCATTTGATAGACATCCACTTTCATTTCACTTATTGTGCATAACGGGAGTGTTGTGTTGTGTATTGTGTTTAACGCGAGTTGTTTGTACATTTATTAAATGCCTGTATGTGTGTGTGCTACCGAGAACGCCCACTTTGTCCTTCTTATTTCTTGAACCTGCCACGGTGAATACAATACACCGTGACATATAGGAAGTACCCACTACGCGTGCGTAAGGCTACACGTGCACCTGCAGGACTGCACACTTTGTTGATGCTATTGCTGCTAACGATGATTAATTATGCCGGTGTGCTTCGTAATTGGAGGACCTCTTCACCAACCACTCGTTGCGCAGTTCACTAGTTTGGACGCCTGGTGCGATACTACCCGTCTTCCACACCATGTTACAGGCTTTAAAAAAAATCCTCGCAATAGATGGCATTCATATATAGAGTTAGTTTTCTTTTTCTCGAAATAACTTCGATCACGGGTGTGGTAGAACAACTCTGTTGTAGAACAACTGCTTCCCACACAGAAGTCCTCGGTTTGATTCCCACTCGTACCGAAGGTTTTTATTTTATTTACACCTATTTCGAATTTTCGCTCATGGACAACGCTGAATTTTCGCACAACACGACGTCGACAACGACGCCGACACCATAATTTCTGCGAAACGAGCTCTAACGCTATCACGTTAATATAATGCGTCAGACTTTTTCTTAGTGCTTGTTCACACTGTCACTGGTGCCATGACTTCTTGTACGTTGAAATGTTACTTACAGTTTACAGCAGCGACGTTCCAAAAGGAAATAGGGCACCACACACTTGCTCTTTTGAACACCAGTGCCAAGCCTGCGGTCTTTTGAACGCCAACGGTGGGTGAGTAAACGCTGTCACAGGTAATCTTGAAAGGGCCCCTCATCAGCCTCTCAAAATACAAAAAACGAGCGCAATATTCTTTCCTGGTGTTTCTCATCTTTCTTGCGCACTTCTGTGCCGCAGACAGGGATTTCCGTGACGTCTATGGTGTACATGCTCTCGATTAGTCCATATACGCGAAATGTCAGATGTGAATGGTCTCCTACACTGCCTTGCCATGCAGCCGCCCATTAGTTCTTCCTTGTCTCGCATCACTATCGTGGGCAATCAACTGCTCTCACTTCATTTTGTATGTTTACGACTGCGCAAGCGGCGATAACAGAGTGTAGCCGAGAAGCGCGAAATTCTGATAGGCTCGAGCGCTTAGTGCTGACATTTTTCACGTGCTTTTAAGAAATAAGTGGCGAGGAGGATATATCGTCTGTGCGAAGGGTAGCGAAGGCGAGGAGGAAACCACTCCCTCGTCTTTGAACGCGGGTTGGTGAGGGGCCCTTGAGCGGTTTCGCGGCGCGGATTGCCGCATTCTTCAGGAAATAGCGCCAAGTTGCGCACGGCGCACCAGCCTACCGTCGCCTCGTGGCCGCATCGGCCGCATACGCTAGGCAAAGGCCAAGATTTATCTCGCACAGTGACAGCGTGCAATGGACGGGTGCACAGCGTAGTTTGGTGAGCTGTGCCCTTGCGAACACGCTAGTATAATATCCAATCTCCACTAACGTCGTCGGCTATCTGCCTTGGTGGTAGACGTTGCACGCTTATATTTACTCTCGATTACGGGAGAGCCAGGCATTATTATCTGGATTTTTTTTTTTTTGCACTGTGCAAGTTTAAGAATGGCAAACTAACTTGTTCATTTACCACCAGTGGTTTTCGTACAGTGACACGTCCATCGTGAAGCGTGCCTCGGGCGTCTATAGTGAAGAACTTGGAGGACGCTCGAGCTTCGCCTTCAAGAGTAGAACGCGATAGCGTATTCGGGCCCCGTACACATAGCCTTCTCAACTGCAAGCCGGGCTTCGCTTATCGGTGCATGCCTCAGCCATGCCGCAAGGAAACACAAACGTCTGTGCGCGTAACATAGGCCGTTTCAAGCTATCCCAGAATTTCTACGGCAATTAGAGTTGCTAAATGCCCATTACGCCGTAATTCTTCCTTTTGCGAATGAGCAAAGGGCCCGCAACGCGTCCGCAAGGTAACACGCGAACCTACGCAGCTGCTCACTTTGTTTGTGCTTTTGCTGATGACGACGAGCGCTTTGTAACTCCACATTAGAAACAAATGCGAACGAAGAAGGACGTGACAGCGTTTTTATTCCAATCAGTTTTCTTGTTGCAGTTTTCTGTTCGTTCGTTGCTGTTAGCCAGATAGAGAGAGAGAGTGAGAATTTATCAGAAGGCAGAGAAGTCGGTCTGAGCTTATGCGCTCTAGCCTGCTACTCTACACAGGGGAAAAGGGAAGGGGGGAAAAAAGAGGGATGAAGGGTGATGATGGGGACAGGAAGAGGTGGTGCGTATTAGAGCTGTGCACGGGCCTAATTTTCAAGCCCGAGCCCGGCCCGGGCCCATTGACTGCGTCGCAGGCCCGCCCGAGCCCGACCCCAAAGGGCTTCGAGCCCGTCCGGCCCGGCCCGATGTACAAAAACACAAACCCGGGCCCGGTCCGGCCCGACACTATATATGAAAGTTTGCTGCGGAGACAAGATATGACTTTTTGATCATGTTGCATTTTATTCAACATATCAAAGTTAAACATATGCAAACGACATATGTTAATGTGTATACACAGATTACAAGTTCTGTAAAAATAACAAGCTGCGCAGTGATTCGGACTTCAGTGAAGTGCGGTGCATCACATATCCTGTCGAACTGAAGTTCCGTTCGATGCTCGCACTGCTAGCCGGAATCGCAAATATCTTTTTCGCAAGCATAACAAGCTTAGAATAATTAGACTCTTTGTTCTTCCAGCAGTTTATTATCTATGATGCAGGACAGGAGGATTATTGTATGGATAAATAATCACAAAGGTGATCTGTGTGCTCATCGCTAAGTGCTAGAAAACAATTCCGGCAGAACGTCTATATTTTTTTTGGTTTGATACGGGCTTTGCACCTGGCCCGGCCCACCCGATGCCCGAGATGAGTAGCCCGAGCCCGGCCCGGGCCCGAGTTGGGAAGACGTCCGCATACCCGAGCCCGGCCCGCGGGCCGGGCCGGGCTCGGGCTTTCGGACTACCCGGAGCCCGTGCACAGCTCTAGTGCGTATGTACAGTAGGCACTTAGCACAGTACCCTACTACAGCTTAGTATCTAGTTCAGTGCTTTTGATAAAATATAGAACCGCCCTTGCAGCAGTTTTTGACACTGTTTGGTCCCACATTGCTGACAAAATGCAACTTTCACTAAGTGGTATTTGTACCATAGGTGTTGGCACAGACCCAGGACCATATTTTGCAAAAGTGTCTCTATTGCGCCAAGTACGCCATCTCGACCGAAGTAGGGGCGAGTTATCGTAAAATTGTGGTATCTGTACGTATTTTGGCGGAACTTCTAGTCGAAAATTCAAGGGGAGTTCGTCAAGGAAATAGTTCACGCTAATTCTGCTGCATTCACAAATAAACCGCTGCAACAGACATTCCTCAATGCTGCGCTTTTATATCCTGGATGAAGTGCAAGCCATCGCAATATTGAAAATGTTTCCGTTAAAAATATGATTGGCTTTACAAGGGTGCATCGGAAGAAAATTAATCTTTTATTGGTGTTAGCTTGTGTAGGTATAATGGCGCATGCGCCATTCGGTTTCAGTGGTAGTGTTGGTTGCCACGACCTTCTTTAGTGTATTATGTTGGGTCGCAAATAGCCGCGAATAGTCTTTCACTTCCAAATAACTGCTTTAGAAAAAAATCACGCGAAAAAAAAAAGAAAAAGATAATGCAGAACCCACCTTGTCCTGCTGCTGATGCAAGAAAAACAGACCGCTGTTTAGAGCCGTGTACAAGCCTATGCCTTCAAGGAAACCGCGGCAAAAACCATTACGCTAAAGCATCGAAGGCGAGCCGGTAAGCGGACTGCTACCCAAGCCCATGTAAAAAGAAGAATGCTATTTTCCCCTCAGAAATATCTCTTGGTAATCTCAACTATCTTTAAAGGCCCACTAATGTTTGGGTGCAGGCTTTCCCACGCCTTCCGATTCTTTCAATACTAAAGCGCCATTATTGTAGCGGCAAACTCTTCGACCTGTTCGCAGAGAATTCGATTGAACGATAGGTTTCTGCATGCTTAGCTTTGTCTTCCGAGCAGCCGATGTGTCGCTTAGATTTCACTTGTCGCTGCTGGTAAAGATAAAAATATTGATCCCACGCACTTTTCTTTTTTGTTTGCTGCATACTTGTGGGTTTGCAGGTGAATGCAGGAAGTGGTCCCAATTTGCTGCCAGAATTCATGGATCGATTCGAGGCAGTGCACGACCTCCTATATACGTTAAAGATTGACCATGACTTTGAGAAATGCTTTGTTCTTTTTCTTTTCATTTTTTGTTACATACTTTTTAGCCGCAACATTTGGCGCACCGAGCTGCAGAATGGCCCCTGTGCGCTATGAATGCTCAGCATAGAACGCGAGAGGTGTTGCCCTCATCTTTGCGGAAAGCCTTTCAACGAAGGTGTTCCATGACAAACAAGACGCGAACGGTTGTTTTCGCGGCACTGTCTTCGTGATTGATGAGTAGCATTGATCTATGCTATTAGCATACAACATGTCGTGCTGTTCAGGTTTTATGCAACGGGTGAGGTCAAGGTACTCTCTGAGTACTCGTTCCGCACTTTATATTATGCTCAATAAAATCTCAATGTCCCATATGCATTAGCCTAAGACTATTCGAAGGCAAATCCCATCCGGTACGTCATAATTCATCATTTTGCGAAGCAGCGAAGATGTGGATGATGATGATGATGAAACGTTGCTGAGCCCTTCGTTATGGGTGGGAAGCTTTTAAGCAACCCTTAATTACGCAGTTCACGCGGTGCGATGCCTGGTTCGATTATGTGCTTCTGCCACGCAATATTACGTCTGTAAACGTGACCACTTGACCGACATGACACCTGCCTTGGGTCTTATTCCGAAAAAGTTTCAGGCGTTGGCGTGGTCCAGTAGCAGAGTTCTCGACTACCATGTAGAGTGCGTAGGTTCGATACCCGCTCGACTCTATGTTATGTAAGGTTAGCATTGACAACATTACACGATTTTGTACAGTTTCTGCAAACGAAAACTTCGCATGTACCACAATTAAACCTCTTCAAATGGATAACCTCTAATGATCAACGCCACTTTATTTATTTATCTGGTGGCTCATATAACCATGAAAAGCAGGAAAACGGTGGTTCAGGCACGAAGAGACAACCACACAACGAAGAAAATGCGGTGTTGATGTAGGCAAATGAAAGTATTCCTAATGAAATTTTTGTCTTGAAAGCTTAGTATATGAACCAGTATAGCAAGATCAAAGCCACCTTACATCTACCTGAAGTAATGTCCAATTGTTTTGTGACAAAACGGAAAAAAATCACGCCATATCCACGAAGTGAATGATGATGAGTGGGCGAAGCTCGATCGTTTTCATCCATGGAAGAAAGAGAATGTGTGGTCCGGAACGCGCTTATACTTCATGGTCATCAGCGTCATCGTCATCGTTATCACGTGTAGTGGGTACATTCCACTATACTGGAACGCGCTTATACTTCATCGTTATCACGTGTAGCGGGTACATTCCACTATACTGGAACGCGCTTATACTTCATCGTTATCACGTGTAGTGGGTACATTCCACTATACTGGAAGGCGCTTATACTTCATCGTTATCACGTGTAGTGGGTACATTCCACTATACTGGAACGCGCTTATACCTCATCGTTATCACTTGTAGTGGGTACATTCCACTATACTGGAACGCGCTTATACTTCATCGTTATCACGTGTAGTGGGTACATTCCACTATACTGGAACGCGCTTATACTTCATCGTTATCACGTGTAGTGGGTACATTCCACTATACTGGAACGCGCTTATACTTCATCGTTATCACGTGTAGTGGGTACATTCCACTATACTGCGTCATCGTCATCATTATCACGTGTAGTGGGTACATTCCACTATACTGGAGCACGCTTATACTTCATTGTTATCACGTGTAGTGGGTACATTCAACTGTACTGCGTCATCGTCATCTTTATCACGTGGAGTGGGTACATTCCACTATACGTGGCTACCTACCTACCTACCTACTACTACTACGACTACAGAGGAGGGACAGACCCACACCCTAAGGAGCTTCGCCCCTAAAAACATGTCTCATGCCTTCTTTTATTGCAGCACTACCACAATATATAGCAGTTTATACTGGAGCCGTGGGCAGTGGCGTAGCCAGAAATATTTTCGAGGGCTTTACTCCGGCTCAACGCAACAAGTATAAAGGAAATCCCCAGTATGTGGCTGTCAATAATACTTGCTTCTTCGCAACACGGCTCAGCGTGGGAGAGCGGAGCCCGTTGATCTGCGTCTCGCTGCGTCGCAAAATGGCAATCCGTGGCACTGCTCCTCTGTTTGTAGAGTATTTCTGACGGTATGATGCGCTGCTGATAGGATGAAGCCCCAAAAGCCCCCCCCCCCCCCACCGGCTAGGCCCTTGCCACGGGCCGTATATTCTGCAAGCGTGCTTACATGATTTGCATGATGTACGCATGAATTCATAATAATAATAATAATAATAATAATAATAATAATAATAATAATAATAATAATAATAATAATAATAATAATATCTGGGGTTTTACGCCCCAAAACCACGATATGATTGTGAGAGACGCCGTAGTGGAGGGCTCCGGAAATTTCGACCATCTGGTGTTCTTTAACGTGCACTGACATCGCACAGTACACGGGCCTCTACCATCTCGCCTCTGTACGCATTATTTTACTATTACCGGTTGACAGCTATCAATTTCCGGCGCGAGGTTGTTTTTCCTCGGCATATCAGTATGCGGTGTCCAAAACCCCATTCTCTTTTTTAATTATGTAACGCACATGTCCATATGACAAATGAATTATCCGTTTATTGTCATCATCATCAAAAACAATGTGCACGCGCCACGCACTGCACGCGAATAATCGAAGACAACGGCGCGTTCGCGTTTGCTGCCAAGCCTCGTTCATCGCCGGGGCCCTGCCGTGCACTGCCGCTCCCGGGGCCGTAGCAGTCGTAAGACCCGCTGGACTTGCAGTGAAGGCCGCGCGCGGACACCGGCGGCGACGACAGAGTGCACGGGGCGAAGGAGAGAGTATGTCTGGGTCACGTCACGTCCACTTCGCCGAGCCGATGACAGTTGACGGGGAAGAGGAGGACCCCACCCCTCCAGCGAAGAAACGCAGGACCGACGATGGTTCCAGCCACGACGCCTCCGCAAAAGCAAATGTGAGTGCACTCCCCGATGCCTCTTTCGTCATCACAGGTAGACGAGGCTTGAGTGACGAGGCAGTGTGCAGCACAGTTTGTAGTCAAACTAAATGAAAGCATATTCATTGAGCAGCGAACTATGGCTCATTTTAAAGGTTAACGGTGTCTGAAGGAAGCATATTGCATTCTACGGTTCTCGCTGAACCATTTTTCAAAATTTTTGCTGCAAACAAAAATTGAGTGCGTATTGCAAACTAATCGTAGTCGTGCATGTGCGTATGCTGCGGTATTTAAAAAAGCAAGGATAAATGCCCATGCTATGGCACTAAAGCTCCTATTCATTTGACTGTAGCGAAGTGCTGTTTTACTACAATAGTAGTACATTGTTCGCTAAGCCTCGGCTGCTTTCATGCTTCCTACTCAACGTGGCGTTCACATTTTCCCTGTGCTCGTAGGGACAGCAGGCCCCGACTGGTTCCTCCGGACAGAACCCACCCGACATCGATGAGAGCCTCTACTCTAGGCAACTGTAAGTTCATCATAGCTATAGTTCTATCGGCACGAGGGCCGGGTTCTCCACCCGTGTAAAGCGTCCAGCGGTGCAATCTGGCCTGTCACATAGTGTCATACGGTCTCACATGCTGTCAGGGGCGCTTATTAACCTGAGCGCGATACTTCGTCGCACCTGTTTTTCTTTTATCTTTTTTAAGCGAAAGCCCCATACCCGAATTTCACGTCAACTTAATTTCGGCTACCACTAACATGATTGATTTTATTTCATCAGTAAGATAAGCTCAGTGAACCGAGGACTGTTATAGTGTAAATATAAAACAAATTTAATAAAAACTAATTGCCTTTTCACATCGAAGCGAAATGCAGTTTTGGCGATCGCTCGTTTCTTCTTTTTTGGCGCCTATTAAAAAATAACCCTGTATTTTTATCCCTCCCATCCTTTATGATAACCTGAAACGCCATTTTTATCTTGACGAGCCGCCAACTTCCCTCACAATGAGACCTTGCGCCATATATTGCGAGATTTGGCTTTTATCGTGTGTCTGATCGACACAATAGACTCGGCAAGCGGAATGTCTTGGAAACAAGGTTTCTCGCCAAGAGCCTGTAGCCTAGCAAGTTCTTCTATATTGTTCTTACTCGTAAATCGAATATCTCGGTAGTTCTGCTTGATCTACCGCATGTGCTTTTGTAACGCTTTGTGACCATTCAAGCTTTCTTACTTTGCGAACTTGGACACTCGCACGTCTAAGAAAGATGAGTTGAAAGTAGCATTGCATGCGAAAAATTTCACTAGCACAGATAAATCGCCCTTCCTCAAAGAACGCCACTCCTGCAGCAGGGAGACAGAAAGGCCTTTCGTACCGAAGTTTTTTCTGTGTCACAGAACACAGGTCTTTCGCAAGTCATTGCGGCGTCGACGGTTCCGCGAGCTAAGGGGCGCAGTTATCCTATATTTTACAAATCACGATCGCGGTACGCTCCAAACAGTCGGCATAGGACAAGCCACTACGACAGCGAATATATTAGGCTGTGTGAAGTATCGGTTGGGTGTCCGTCGCAATTATGTTTTATTCATAATAGGCTTAAAGCGAGTGTATTAGCGATGATTTACCTTAAAACAAGCATTCGTCACTTTTGTGTTGTAGTTAGCACAAAGAGAAATGATGCAGCCGATGCATAAACATCGTCTTCATTCTTAAAAAAAAGTTCCGCCTCAAGGGCGAAGCAATGAATGCGATAGCACCAAATTGGAATGTTATACAAAGTAAGGCTGACAGCTGACTTTGTTGGATCCGATCTCGCGTAACTCGGCAACATGATGCTGTAAGCCTAAGTGAATATGGCCGCTCCAGGGAGCGAAGCGGCTTTCGCGCTCTCTGCCGGCTCAACGTGAAATGAGCGGTCAGAGCACAGCACGTACAATGCTATACGAGCCTTGCCTCGCCCTTCCTCCAGTGCCCCTTCATGCTCCTTCGCGGGACTAAAGACGGGCATGCCTTTCCTCGCATATAGGATGTCATCGCATGCGCCATTCGTGCGGCGGAGATGGCCGGCCGGCATGTTTCATCTATTTCAGCCGCGTTCGTCCCCGCGCGAGTAAAAGCTCGCGCGCTTTTACTCGCGCGTAGAACATACCATACGCGGGGCGATATCGTTTTGGAATTTATACGAAACATGACGGCGACGGCAAAAACCCACCGAGAGCATTCATGTAATTGCTATAGCAATAGAATATTCGGCCGAAGGCCAAATATTCCACCATCATTCCCTAATATTCGACCACTGCTGAATATTGCGGAAAATCGGAATATGCATTTTCCGGATCGAGTATACTTCGAATACGGAAAATATTTTAATCGTATTCGAAATCTCGAATATTAGCACACCTTAAGTGCTACCTGAACATGATTTCTCACCTTGGCGTCCCTGTAGAAAAATGAGAGACCACGTGGTACATCTTTCACAGGTACGTGCTCGGGCGAGACGCCATGTTGCGCATGGCGCAGTCGGACGTTCTGGTGTGCGGAATGGGAGGACTGGGCGTGGAAATCGCCAAGAACATCATACTGGGCGGCGTCAAGTCGGTCACCGTTCACGACGAGGCCGTGTGCACGGGCCTCGACCTATCGTCGCAGGTTAGAACGTTTATTTTTCTCACTGGCGTCGTATTCGCGTAGTCATATGAGGTGGCGCGAAATATTCGGCAAAATTCTACTATTAGCCATTTTCGATTAATTACTTGTTATTAATAACTGAATCTGTGCATTTCGCACATGCAACTATTGATAATACCGCGCCTTTTATTGCGATAGCAATTATATGGACACTCTCGGCTGGTTTTCGCCGTCGGCGTCGGCGTCGCCGTCATGTCCCGTATATGTATATGTATATATTTATAAAAACCTCAAAGAAAAATAATTTTGAAAACTGTTTCCGACGCGCGGCATCGAACCAGGGACCTCTCGCTCTGCAGCGCTAACCACTGAGCCACGAAGGCGAACGTCCTTCAACGCTCAAACGGCGGGCTATTTATATACAGCGAGTTTTCAGCGTGTTTTCAGCATTACCAGCGAGATGGCGCAAAGGCTGCGCTCGGCGGGGCTTAGCTGGGCGCCCCGTTCGTCGCCTCGCGCGCTCTCAGGCGCTCCTAGCTCTCCCGCGCGTACTTTGCCCGAAGGGGGAGGGGGGGGGTGGTAGATGCCTGTGCGCGCGCGCGCGCTGATCTCGCGGTGGCGGAGAATGGGGCTTTTGTCGGAACGATAGCGTTGTAGTTACCGGGCGCGCGAAGGTCACATCACTCGCTGCAGTCCCCCCCCGTTTGCGAAAAGAACACGCTTTTCAAACACAGCGAAGTAACAACTGTGACACTTAGTTCACGCTCATCTGTATTTGCGAATACGTTTCGTGCGTCGTTTTTCGCAATTCGCAATTTGCAATGATGACTCACAAGTGCTCATTTCGAGTGCCTGACCACCTTCGCTAACGATGTCGCCAGGATTGACTGAAACTAGCTCTTGAGTATAATACGAACCTATATAAGTGCTCTTTTCGCGCTACTGGCGCAATTAACGTGAGCGTTTGAGCGAGTTGGCGCAAGGCAGGATTTGCGCGTAGTCTTTAGTGTGAGCACGCCTGAATTTCTTACTTCAGTGACCAGAACGCGTTCTTGGGTTAGTTTGTGTTTAAAACGCGTTCTTGTGCTAGTTGGTGCCTCGTTTAAAACGCGTTTTTTGGCTAGTTAGTTCATGGTTTAAAACGCGTTCTTGGGCTAGTTGGTGCATGGTTTAAAATGCGACCATGGGCTAGTTGGTGCATGTTCTAATAAAAACTGGAGGCAGAAAACAACGAGGACAAGAAAAGAGAGGACAGGCGAAAGGCAGGATTACTTCAGGATGATGAAAAATGAATGAATAAGGAGATTTTTATTTCGCTGAGGCGGTATCGCTCGGTTGCTGTTTGGCGATTAGATAACGTAGTAGTAGCATATTCAGTCTTTACTGTTCCTCGTATGTGCAATATTTTTCAATGCATGTTCAATATTGTCGCCATCCTACGAGCCAGTCAACCTGCCCTACACAACTATATATAGGCCACTTTAACCACCGTGTGTCGCGAAAGCTTTCCTCGCTCCGTCATTATACTGGGAAGCTACGAATAAGGTGTCGTCAGTGTGCTCGGCATTACTCCCGATGTGTATAGCGGGTGGAAGTATTAACGCGACAGCATTGAAGAGCTCTTTTCGCCGAAATTCTGGTGTCGGTGTCAGCGTCGTTGGTAGTGAGCGAAAAATCTGCGTTATCCGTGAGCGCAAATTCGAGGTATATTCAAATAAAGCTGCAATAAAAAACCTTCGGTTCTTGCGCAATCGAACCATGGACTTCTGAGTGGCAGGCAGGTGTTCTACCACGGAGCCTGGCTCGTGCTCGAAATTGCTTCGAAAAAAAGAAAAAGAAACACTATATGAATGTTATGTAGTGCAAGGACTGTCATTAACACAGGTAATATTACGTGGCAGAAGCATACAATCACACCAGACTTCAAAACATGTGAATTGCGCAAGGAGTGGTTCATTTGAAGGTCCACCCATTACAAGCCACACAAGCATAGTTATCATCCACAATAGCATGAGCAACGTGTGCGGCGGCGAAGGTGCGCGTGTTGGCTTACGGACACGTAGCAGGTACCCCGCCAACTCTCGAAAGGAGGAATTACGTCTTAATGGGAACTTCCCAAGTTTACTTGCTGTAGTCATTCTATAGTAGTTTGAAAGGGTCAATTTGCAGGCGCACAGACGTTGCTTTCCTTGCGGCATGGTATAGATGTCCACTCAGAAGCGAAGTTAGGCTAGCGATCGGGAAGGCGATGCGAACAGGGTCCGATTGGTTTATGGGGTTCTATTCTTGAATGCGAACCGCAATGGTCCTGCACGTTTTTTCAATCAGAGTTAATATAACTGACAAAGCTCATATCATTTAACACGTGCTTCGTAATACTAATAGAATGTAGAATAATGCATAGCTAGGGTAAGGTGGGGCAAAATGAGACAAAAATGTGAAAATAGTGAATATTTATTTTTATTTCACTCTTTACCCTTAAACGACAATGCAGAAACTTTCCTTTGGGTACAAGGTATGTGCTACATAAATATGACCATGTTGCCTCTGTTAAAAAGTTTATTTTAAAAAAGAAATAAAAAATGCACCAGATGTCTCATTTTGCCCCAACCTGCGGGGCAAAACGAGACAGTGTGAAAAAAATTTAACCCTTCAGTTTTTGCAGTAGAAGTACTTGAAATTAAACTCCGTGGGCCCTCACGCAGCCTTCATGACCCCAGTCCTTGCACTCCACGCATTGAATAGACAGAATCCGGTGCTGTTTTGCTCCAAAACTTCTTGCAGCTCAAAGACCACCAGTCTTTCTTTGTGCTATTATTGTATTTTGTTGAAAGCTTGCACTTCATTGGATTATTCAACGATTGGACGCTAGATATAATCTGACGCATCTTCTTCGCCTCCTTTTGCCGTTTTGGTGAAGAACTGCACGGGCGTTTCGTGGCTTTCAGCTTCGTCAGCTGGGCTTCGTGAGGCGATGAATTTAAAACTGTGCTAGATTCGAATTTTCTAGCACAAATTTGATATTGAAGGAAAACTCGATGGCGAGACCTGTTTGTGAACGGCTTGACTTGGAGATTCTTCCAAATTTGCGTTCGCCTCTTGAGAGCATCCTTGGAAACGCGGAAAAATCTCGATGCAGCACGAATGGAGTGGGTGTCCTGAACAGCAGTCAGTACTTTTTCACGTCGTTTTCCTCCCAGGAAGCTTTATATGATACTCTTGTGCTTCCGAACCTTCCTAAACAATAAAATATAATATATAATGAGTGTAAGTAAATGTTTCACCTAATGAGACACTCTCTAAGGCAATTCAATGCCTTTTTGTCGCGTTTTGCCCCCCCCTCACATGCCCAAATTAAAAAAAACTTCCTCTTTGGCCCCGCGCACCAAGTTAACTGAAATTTTGGTGGTATGTAGCTAGTAGTATACAGTAACAATGTAAATAGTTACGTTCTTGTACTGACGCCAGAGTAGCTTCATGCACGGATCCGAAAATTTGGTCGAGAAGAATTTCGCCCCTTTGTGAGGGGCTCACGAACACACTGACACCAGCCGCGTAATTTTTCCCACGCGAACGCTGTGAGCGATCATCAACTTTTACACATAAAGAGGTGGACAACTACCAGCACCTCTCGCTGAAATATAGAAACAAAGAAAAGTGCTTTCTGTATTAGCTATAGAGGTAGGCAAAGCCAAAATGTCGCGTTTTGCCCCGTGTCTCATTTTGCCCCTCCTTACCCTACATGTAATGTCGGCCCTGTTTGCACTGTGATGTCTTGCACGTTTTCCAGTACTACCTCAGCGAGGAAAGCGTGGGCGAAAACAGAGCCACAGCTTCCGAGGCATCACTGGCGCGACTGAACCAGTACGTGCGTGTGGAGGCCCATACGGAGCCTCTGAGCGACGATTTCCTCAAGCAGTTCAGTGTGAGTGACTGAGTGATTCTTAATGTAGCTTAGATCGTTCCTTAAGGAGATTAAATAGGAAAAGTGATTCCACTTGTGTTGTGAATTGACTTACCTGGGCCTTTACGTGATAGATACAAGTAAGGAAAGTGCGGATTAATTTTCAACATCTGATCAACTCTGCTTGTAGTACACCTTTATGCTGCCCATAGGCGACGCGCTATGTTTATGCTCTGCCGGTGAACGCGAGCTCGAGTTATAACCAAACTGTTGTGCTTTCCTAGGTGGTGGTATTGACGGAGACTCCGTTGGAAAAGCAAGAGGAAATCGCCGCCTTTGCCCGCGAGAACAACATTTCGCTGATTGTGGCCGATACCCGGGGTCTGGCAGGGTACGCTCTGTAGCGGAGAGGTTTTCATGTATACGATAGCACAGCGTCGTTCCTCAAGTGCTCCATAAAATTTCGGCAGAATAAAGGCAGTCGAATCGTTGTCGATGTGCAAGCAAGAACCTCAATCATTACATTGAAGACAATAGAAGTGATATTAATAACGGACAGTCGATATAAATCAATACAAGCCAAAAAATTGCTGTTCACTCAACTAATACTAACGGACATTAACCATAACTCCTTCTCACTAGCCAACATTTGCGATAACTTAGCCATACTGTGTAAATTTCAGCTAGTGCGGACTACTGCTCGTCTTATAATATTCGATATGGTACGCAAGAATACAACAACCTTACGCTTAAGAGATAGCGATGGAGCGGAGGAGGAATGTGGAACGCTAAAACACATGTCGCGTATAACACGACGCGCATGTCAATGTTTTCGTCTCCTTGCCCTGCAGGCAGATATTCTGCGACTTCGGTGACAACTTCCGAGTGGTCGATACGAACGGGGGAGGAGCCGCTGTCCGTTCTAATCGCCTCCATCACCAAGGTGCGTTAAAAAATTCCAGCAGATCCCACGCATTGTGAGAATCGTTTTCATGTAGAACAGTCAGCCAACAGCTGATTATATATCCCTATCGAAAATTCTCATACAACACATATGTCTCGAATCCAATAATCTCGTATGAGTACATATTAATCATATGTGTTCTCGTATGATCATACGAGATTATTTCATATGTGACATATGTGTCATATGAGATTTTTCGACAAGGTATGCCGCATTTTCTGGCTTCGAGCAAAGTCTAAGCCAAGGTGTATCGACGTCTCTGCATAATTCGAGTAGTTGTGTGCATGTCGTGGGGCTACCAGGCACGTTGACTGCATTTGCGTGTAGAGAGCCTCTCATTGCCCGACGTAACGTTCTCAGTCGCGTTACCGCACAGACGTCACATTGATGGAAACGAAGTGCAAGCAGCGTTCACTGCGGGGACGAGGAACGCTAAAGACTGTTGAGTCATAGGAGTGAATATTTAAAGCTTATCACTCTCCTACAGAGCGGATAGCCAGCACTGCACCCACATTTCCCTGAAGGCAAGCCTCTGTACCAGAACTGACGTTCGGCAACGTCGATGTATTACATTTATTAACAACCGCTGTACCGCATGGTTGCTGGCGAGGGGTCTTTCAGGCAAGTTTTCCATTAAAATTATATTAAAATGGCCAGCTATAACAAACTGTATGCCTTTCTCTCATTTACCTCACGTAAAATATCTATAAAGTTTTCATTGAGTCGTCTATGATTCATACCCGTAACCATGGGTAGTGGTAGGGAGGTATGCGCCACACGTGACTGGGGAAAAATGTTTGATGACGTGCGCCAGATGCCTGTCGTGTTACTAATTTCATCACCTGTCAGTCATGTTCCTCATACACTCATGCCCTCTCACGGCAATTTTGGTATATATCAAGTTGAGGCGGGCGACCGCGCCAGCACCCAGATGTATATAGGTGGCTAGATGGATAGACGGTTGGAAGGGCCGGAGGGTGTGTGGATAGATAGATAAATGTATGAAAACAATCGGAGTGTGTTTGGTTCCCAAGGAAATTCCTTGCGGTTAAAGACACGTTGTTTCAGCTGCTTTTCAAACACGTTGTACAGGGTACCAGAGAATACAAATTATTCGGAACTTTACTGCTGCTTAGGCTACCCTTATTGTTTTTAATCAGCGTCTCTCTTGTATCTTACTGTTCGTTAAATACTTGAGCAATAAGAGTATCAGCAATATCAGAAATGTGTGCCTACATAACTACATGTCCATTAATTAGGAATTATAGACAATCAAGTTGTCCCTTGAATACTAGATAGGCTAAATTATCTGAAATAACAATAAATCTTAATGCTAAATGCTAGAATCGCCTGTTGTTATGTTAATATTACGTCATTTCCGCTTCACCTACACGCTCTTACTGTAGCTAACCTTTATCTTCCCGTTTACTATTTTTATTCTGATACATTTCTGAAGCACGTAAGAAGGGCTCCGAAGCTACTGCTGATTATATTCCACTCTTCAATCATAATATGGGATGTTATAATTGGTAACATTCATTTCGGCCTTCGAATATATATTAAAAAAACTCAACCTAAAGACTTAAAGGGGCCCTGCAACACTTTTTGGCGTGGTCATGAAATGCTGCCGACAGGTAGGCGAGGCTCCTGCGAGAAAGTGAGCCAAGCATTATAGCGCTGAAGGCGGGAGGGATGGCGTGCACGACATGCCTGTCGTGTTACTAATGTCATGACCTGTACGTCATTTTCCTCATACACTCATGCCCTCTCATGGCAATTTTGGTAGTATATATCAAGTTGAGGCGGGCGACCGCGCCAGCACCCAGATGTATATAGGTGGCTAGATGGATAGACGGTTGGAAGGGCCGGAGGGTGTGTGGATAGATGGATAAATGTATGAAAACGACCGGAGTGTGTTTGGTCCGCAAGGAAATTAGAGTTCGAAGTCAGCTAGAAACCACTCATTCTTCTCTCTATAAACGATGCCACATACCCAAGAGACACGGCCACTGCAGACTTTAACATCATGAGCTGCATAGTTACCGCGTCCGCCGTGGTGTGCCGCGACATGCCCACGGCCCGGCACGTCGCGGCATCGGCAAGTGAGCCGCGCGCAACGCTTACATGTTGGCCGCGTGCACATTCAAAGAAGACAATGTGCTCCCTTCCGTTGCCCCTGCACTCGTCCCCTATGTAGTTTACAGCATGTTCGCTGGTACGGAAGGAAGGTGAAAGCTTTTATACCGTGCGACGAATCCCTGCAACTCCGCTCGTACTTGACGGATTCTAAATGCAGGTATGTTTCCGGCAGTCGATGCGTGTAACAATAAACTCTGATACTAATGTTATTTGATGATTACTTGGAAAAGTGTTGCAGCGCCCCTTTAAATCGGGACATCTTACATGGCGGACAATGTTAGCGCATAAAAAAGCACACCCTGCTTCTTCGTGTTCACGGAATATCAACAACTTCCTCTCGAAACGTCATGTTTGCATCTTTTTACTCTGCTTGCATGCAAAGGACACGGAAGGTGTGGTGACTTCCTTGGACAAAATCAGGCACGGGTTCGAGGACGGTGACTACGTCACCTTCTCCGAAGTCAAGGGCATGACCGAGATCAACAACTGCCCACCGATGAAAGTCAAGGTGCTCGGTAAGTGGTGACAACTTTGAGGTGACTTGATAGCAAACTGTCTCTTGTGCTGGTAGATGCCTTCGCCGGTAAAGCAAGATTCACCCTACGTATACCATGGTCTGTGGACAATAATGGCGTGATACGATGCTGTAGTCAATCACGACATAAGCAAGAAGAAAGCAGATGGGTCACTGGAGGCGCGCTGCTTGTTGCGATTAAGTTACGCCACGCTTATACGCCGAATTTGATTCGTCCTGTGAACGCAGTGCAAGTGTGCGCAAGTTTATAATTTAGCTAGCTGTAAACTTCTAATCTCTTTGCTTTCCCTCCTCCCTTTCATGCCTATCAAGGACCAAATACATTCTCTGTCGGTGACACAACGCAGTTCGGCGATTACACCCTAGGCGGCGTCGCGACGCAAGTAAAAATGCCGAAGGACATCAAGTTTGTGAGTATATTATTCCTTTCATTCATCGAGAGCATAGGGCAGCTAGATTTGGCGATACCACTATTGACTTACATTATCTCTTCTTTCTTTTTAGTACGGTCACTTCTTCAAGGGAAGTGACAGATTTTTGCATTCCTGTTTGCGCATCTTTGCAGAAATCATTCCGGGAGTCAATGGCCGAGCCTGACTTCGTCATGTCTGACTTTGCGAAGATGGATCGTCCTCCGCAACTTCACATCGGATTCCAAGCTCTACACGAGTTCCAGCGTGAGCACTCGCGCCTTCCTCGACCTTGGAACAAGGTATAACGACATTGCTGAGGTTCGGCCTTGTTGGCGTTCCACAGTGACTATTCAAAGTGCTCGAATGGACAACCACCACAGAGAACACAACTCGAGCGCTAGGTGTAAGCTGCAAGGCATTCCCATAGCTTCTCACTCAACTCAGTGAATATACTGCGAGGTCGCCCATGAGGACCAGATGCAACTGAAACACGTAGTAAAATTGCTTTCGGGTATGAATGATATAGAAATGTATTTAGCAGATAGAAAAAGCTTGTTAATTCGACCCTCGTTAATTCTGAGCATCGGATTATTCGGGCGTGTTCCCAGGCCCCGGCCAGCATATGCATTGAATAGTGGCATCAAACTCTCGTTAATTCGGCCACACTTGGCCGCCAGCCACTTAATTAAGATGAACCACGGAGCGTGAAGCATCGCAAATGTGCCACGCCAAACAGCGAAAACGGCGTTCGCAGACAACTGAAGCAACGCGGCGCTGTCCGCGTCACTATCCTCATCAGTTAGCGACCACGGTATTGCCCACATGTAGATCCGGCACGCAGCAGCTTCGTTTAAACTTGATGCAATGCGCGCGCATTGTCACAAAGCTCAAACATGGCGGGAGATGAAGATTAACTTTCAGCCGCGGTTGGTATGACGGCATAAATCTCGTTTGCTACATCGTGATGGACGAGCTATCTCTTGCCTGCCATTTTACCTGCGAAACAACTATCGTCACGTGCGCGTGGTGGCGGCGGTGGTGCGTAATAAGACAGGGGTGCAGAGCACGTTTCAGGCTAATTGAACACGGTAGTCTAGTGCCGTGGTCGCATTGAGAACGAAGTCGGAGGATGACGAAAATTGCAGATGTTGCACTGCTCTCATGAAAAAAAAAAAAAAAAAAAACCACCAGGCCTGCGCAGAAGGCGCAGCACAGCCACAGCGAAAGCTGGGAGAGCGGCCTTTAGCCTTTTTAAACTCTTGGGGCAGCTACTACAAACCCACTTGCATGGTACCCACTACGCTATAAATCATCATAATTTTTGTGTAGTGGGGAAGCGTCTACTATGCCATTCTTCGTCATTCTTCAGAAAAGCGCGGTACCCGCTACACTCTTGTAACGAATTATGTGCACTTTGTTGATGCTGTGGCTGACGACGATGAAGAATTATGCCACAGGCTTTTGTAATGGGTTGGAGCACTGAACGACCCACTCGTTAACGCAATTCGCATTGTGTGACGCCTGGTTCTTACTTTACTGCTCTAAAACGCTTTACAACACACGTTAACGCGATTCCTTACCCGATATGAAGCCTGCCTACGGTCAGTTTGCACCGCATTTTCAAGCAGTGGCGTAGCTCAGTGGTAGAGTGCTGGGCTGCCACGCAGAGGACCCGGGTTCGATTCCCATTCTGTCACAGGAGTCTTTTTTTATTTATTTAGTCTTTTTCTTATTTCGTGCGATATTGATTACGGACACCGGCGGCGGCGGCGGCGGCGGACAACTACGGCGCAGAAACGACCCTTGTTGTGATCTCATAACAGCTTTCGCTGTAATAAGTACAGAATTTACGCATTCATCAAGAAAATTAAAGTGCACTGACGCAACAGACGTATTGTTTTCTTGACACTTGCGATAATTCGGCATTCGGTTAATTCAAAAAATTTTCCGGTCCCGTGAAACGAGCTTTGATTTTATTTACGAATGACAGTTGTTACTTGGAAATCCCGAACTTAAATGAGTGGCCCTCCGAAAACGTCTTAAAATAGTCATTCAGTAATTTATTTACATTTTACTTGACCAAAACGACGGCCGAAATGTAGCCTTCGCCATTTTTCGTTAAATTTCGTCTTGGTGCCGCTCATAATTATTTCACGCCAGAGGGGTAATTACCGCGCTGTTACTAAAACGCAACCACTCTGAACCGCTTCCCCGCCTTCTTAATTTGAAACGAATATGAACTAGGTGCCTCTTTTTTTTTTTTTTTTAACTGAGGAAACTTAGTAAAACCATACACGGTAAAGCCACGTAGAACACTGGTCAGGAAAAAAGAGAAAATCGAGTGCTTTAGTCATTTGTAACACCTCTAATTAAGGCAGCTACGCTAATCGTTTGCCATATGTTGCAATTTATTCATTTTGAGTTGGTATCTTCCTACTTCAACGATGCATGTAAAGCATCTTATGGTTCAGTGACAAGACTACACTCCTCGAATTTTATTTCCACTGAGTTATTTAGTTCAAAGCGCACGTCAGTTAATTGTTAGTAACTCAGTGACAACGTAAGAATTGCATTCGTTCCGTCTGCAATAAGCGAGAACTGAAGACCGAAGCGATCGTGAAAAAGTAAACAAGTCGAAATAAAATTTGCACTGCAGGACTCAACACTCAGTAGAGCAGATTACGGTCCGTGAATTCCGGATCGTCAAGCGCTCTCTCGTTCAAGACCGTTAGCTTTGCCCTTGAGGTCTATTTTTATATCAGTGACGTTAGCATAAACTTTTAAAGTTTTGGTGCGTGTTCTAGATTACCAAAGTTCAACCACGAATACTGCGGTTAAAAACAACGAATGCATATAGTTGCCATCAAGCTAGTGTGTATATTTACGGAGCAAAAACGCTTAAAATTAATGGAATGACTCCAACCTCTGACGACCTCTTACAGAGCCGAAGGGAAGGAGCACCAAGGCTTCGTGCGAGGAGCTTGAAGCGAATTCCTTAGGTTGTCGCCAACTATAGCACCACGAGCGAGGAAAGGCGGGCTTCCTTGATTCATCACAACAGTTGCAGCGCGAAGCATAACATCACGAATAAATGCGTAGGGGCACACATGGCGCTGTTGATAGAGCTCAGAGCTCGAACGCTCACTCACTCACTCACCACTCACCACTCACTCACTCACCATCACCACTCACTCACTCACTCACTCACCACTCACTCACCACTCACCACTCACCACCACCACTCACTCACCACCACTCACACATCGCTCACAGCAATTAATAAAGCTCAGTACTGTACTGTATGTGCTCCTATGCGTTCTCTTCTGCCTTCGAGCTGCATCGACTAGTATAGTACCCCATTAAAGTCCAAATATTTATCTCGCTTCTTTACCTTTGCCGTGAAGCCCATTCTCTTAGCGCATGCGGTCATTGCAGGAAGATGCAGAAGAGGTTATTCAATTGGCCAAACAAAAGAACGCTGCGCTGGCCACACCACTGGACAACGTAGATGAGAAGGTGATCACGACTCTCTCGTACGTGTCGGCCGGCTCGCTGTGTCCCAATGCAGGCTGTGATCGGAAGCATCGCCGCCCAGGAAGTGATGAAGGTGTGTCACTGGCTACTCGCCCCGTTGACTTGAACTTTCAGCTGGATGCGCTACAAAGTGTCAACTCTTGACGTTTTCTGAACAAAATGTCTGTTAGTGTGGTCAAATTTGAATTCGTGTTTCATGCCACCTGATGCCTAGACGAGTCATTTGTCAAGTATACTCGATAGAACTTCAATATTAGTTCCCGCTGCCTTTTTTTTACTGTTTCAATGGGGCTTTGAAGTTGCTAGTTTCTCTTGCTGCAATTGTGTACATAATGTGGCTTAGGTGCACATGGCACAATCTAAATTACGCCGTATATTCCTATCGGTTCCACAAAAGCTATCAAACTTGTGTGGAAAATCGATTTAGAGCATTTTAGTAGAATCGCATAATAGGCAAGAAACCAGAACGGCCAGGCAGAGGCTAAAAATTGAAGCTAGGCAGGAAATGCTTTCCTGATCCTGTCCCATCAGAACAAATAAAAAAAAACAAAGAATATGTAGCACAAAGGCGATTTCTCGCGGTTGTGAATGGGGAAGATGCCATAGGGAATGGGGGAAGATGTCATGCCAATGGGGAAGATGGCATTTTTTGTTTGCAGTTCAAGTGCACGAGTTTTTTTTTCCTCAGAATTAGCATACTTTGCTCGCGAGCCATAATGTAGGTACTAAGGCACGTAGAACATGCAAATGTGGTTCGGAAGGCAGACCTACACGTCCTTATCATGCATATACACAATGCAAGGTTAGAGTACTCTACGTAGCCACAGCCAATGTTGTGCACGACTGAGTAGGGAAGCTGTGGTGCTTGTTCAAAGTGTAACTGACTGGTCACAGCATCCTATTATTCCCCTAAAACACAGCCGCATTCCACTCTCGGCTGACTCGTCTCACGTTAATCTTGCCTTTTGTTTCCTCGCAGGCGTGCAGTGGGAAGTTCGGGCCCGATCCAGCAGTGGTTCTACTTCGACGCTTTCGAGTGCCTCCCACAGGATGAAGACGTCTCGGAAGCGAGCGCCAACGCCATGGTGCGCTTTCTAAAAATTTTTTTTAAAAACTCTCACATGCTTTGGAACGATTTGCCGCATTTGCAATGAACCAGCGAGGATTTCCGCAGTTTTTGCGAATTTCTTGA
>JALIZH010029008.1:0-43844 GCA_030522465.1 Rhipicephalus appendiculatus | reverse complement strand
AACTAGAGCTTCGTGTTTTCAGACAAATCCGAAAAAAATCCGATAAACATTCGACGGTAAATTTTCTCGCAATTCGGATTTATCCGATAAACTCTGATTTTGAAAGGGCATTCTCAACTTTCAAAGGTATTTTCAAATTTGAGGATCATCAAACGAAGTAAATGCACCTCCATGAGTGGCAGTAACATTGGAAAGTATGTTTCCGTCTATTACAACAAGCTTTAAGGTACGAACAAACATAGGTCTTCTGTACTGAAGAATTATTATAACAACAACAATTATTATTATTATTATTATTATTATTATCATCATCATTATTATAGGTCCCTTAATTTCCATGAAGATATGAGGAAGTCTGGGAGAAAAAGCTAAGGACCAGCTGTACTAGCTCTTGCCCCCTCCCCCACCCTCAAATATACTTTGGCGAGTTTAGAGTAGTGCACACGAACAGCCTTTTTAACAGGGTAAATAAATAGCAAGTGAGAAAAAAATTAAAGATTGGAGAAACAGGATCATCAGAAACAACGCAACGCAATTTCATTGAAAATAATTATTAATAACACTACATTGCAACAACTGATAATGCAAAATTAAGCTCTGAATTTCGGAGAATCGGGGATGTACGAGAAAAAAAATGTGCGATAAACGCCGAATTTCTTCCCCAAAAATACCCTATGAATTGCATGAAAAATAAACTCCGAAAACACGGAGCCCTAATTATAACCTAGCAAAGCGGCTCAATGTAGGCCGCAAATAGCAAAGGTGACAATGGGCATCCTTGGCGTGCTGAAGAACACACAGATACACTTTTCAGTTAGCTCTCCTTTGATGATTATCCTGGTCTAGCTATTTGCATAGGCCATTTTAGGGGCGAAGCTCCTTAGGTTGTGGGTCTGTCCCTCCTCTATAGTAGTAGCAGTAGTAGTAGTAGTAGTAGTAGTAGTAGTAGTAGTAGTAGTAGTAGCAGGTAGCCACGTGTAGTGGAATGTACCCACGACACATGATAAAGATGACGATCACGCCTGATGGTATGGTATGGAAAAACTTTATTTATGTCCGTCGGGGCGTGAACTAGCACGTAGCGGGCCGCTGAAGAATAAGCGCGTTCCAGTATAGTGGAAAGTACCCACTACACGTGATAACGATGACGATGACGCTGATGACCAATATTTTCCTTAATACCTTATTTATAATCTACGTTGGTAAAATTTGCCGGGTGACAAGATGCCACTAACTTTCATTTATCAGCATCGTCTGTTTTGGTAGTCAATACAATGTACGATGTTTTGAAAGATGGCGGGACTAGTATGAGGTAACGCACATTAAATACTTTATGCAAAATTTGGGCAATCTAGCCTTTAAAGATTTTATAGAAGGCAGCTCCCAGTCCATCAGGCCAAGGCGTCTTCCCATTTGGTAGCTTTTCAATAGCGTTTTCTGTTTCATGAACCGTAAAGGGTGTCTCTAGACGAGTCATAACATAATCATCGAGTTTGGACATGTGTCACATGAAATCCTTCATTAAGTTTTGTCGAAATTATATTTACAGCCAAAAAGCATAGAAAAATGATCATAAATAACACGCCGAATATCTCCCCGCTCATTGACTACTTGACCTTTATGGTTTTGTTCACGTATCTATTTTTGACATGCCTATCGCTTATCATAAGCTTGTGGACGTCTTGTTGTAGTTTCCCAAATAAATAATGACTCAGCTCGTGCCCCCAAAGCAGCTGCTTTATACGTAGCAATATCAATGTTTTCTAACTGACACCTGACCTTTCTTATTGCTTTCGTATAAGGTACAGGCTAAATGTTTTCCATAGCGTACATATATTGTATATTTTCTCTTAGTTCCAATACTTTTCGATTTTGATCCTGCTGTGTAACACTAATGCATTCGTTTGCTTTCATTTTTACTTCTTCTTTGAACTCCTTTCATTGTGTTATGAAGTTATTTAATCAGGCCTCAAGCGACCATTCTACATTTGCGGCAATGCCCTAACGAATTCCACATGTTCCAAAATCCCTGTATTAAATTTACAGAAATAGGAGTTGAAACGGCTTCGTTTTTGTTTGGCACCAAACGTAGGGCTTACAAGGCAGTTATCAGTGAAGTGAACTGCATTCGCTCCATAGCTAGAGCAGAGAGTAACGAGTTCTGTGGATATGTGTTTTCTATCTAATCTGGGATGACTGCCGCGCTGATAATGCGTTTACTGGGACTGCGTTTCAGACGCCATCACACTGCCTATATCTTCTAATTTATGCTCGCTAATAAGTGCATTCAACGTGGTAGCACTCTCATCAATAACAACCCAGGCAGAACGCCGGCATTGGACCGATCTCAGCCCAATGTGGGCAAACGTCGGCGGCAATATTGGCCCCATGTCGGCAAATCACGCTCGCGCTACTTTCACCCACATCGGTCCGATGTCGGCTAGCCGGCGTCGGGCCGATGAGGGCTAGCCGGCGTTTGGCCAATGAGGGCTCGCCGGCGTTGGGCCGATGAAAGCTTGCTGACGCCGGACCTTTGAGGTCTTGCCGGCGTTCGGCCGATGACGTCTTGCCAGCGTCGGTCCGAGACCGGCCTGCCGTTATTGAGCAGATGATGGCAAGCCGTCATTGGGCCTATGTAAGCTGGCCGATGCTGGCGTGGTGTCGGCCTCGCCGACGTCGGGAGGCCGCCGGTGCGACGTTTAGCACTCGTTATTATGGTAATTTACCGTGCAAGGTAATATACTGTGCCGTTGTAGTCTGCTCGTAGCCAGTTTAGATGGGGACACCGGCGGTAGTTGCTCGATGCGTACAGTAGCTTGATTAGAAAGGCTGATACGCGTGTTATAAAGTGAAACGGTTGCGCGCCGACCATGGTAGTTCGGTATTCCTGTGATTACTGTACTGTAAGTCAGCAGTGCTAAAAAAAACCGGCAGATTCCACGCACTGTGGGAATCGATGTAATGCGAAGCAGCCAGGAAGGAGCAAATCATGCTTTACAAAATTTGCATGTCATGTTTTACATGTTAGGACCTGTCATTTATGTTCGTCATACAGTCGCGCACCATGAGCGTGGCATGCAAGTCATGTCGCACATAACAGGTCATGATTTCCATATTACCACTTCTCATTTATGTTCGTCATACAGTCACGTCACTAAATCCCAAATTTTGTGTATATCAAGCTAACGAAACGGCCGCGAGCGCGCCATGAGCGTGGCATGCAAGTCATGTCGCACATGACAAGTCATGATTTCCATATTACCAGTGGTCATTTATGTTCGTCATACAGTCACATCACTCAATCCCCAATTTGGTGTATATCAAGCTAACGAAACGGCCGGGAGCGCACCATGAGCGTGGCAGATAAATCATGCTTTTCATGACAAGCTAGTCATGATTTTCATGATATGACCAGCCATTTATGTTCGCAATACGGTCATGTTATGCCATACCAAATTTGGTATAAATCCGATTAACGATACGGTCAGGAGAGCACAAAGTCGTAGGCGGCTAGATAGATAGATAGATAGATAGATAGATAGATAGATAGATAGATAGATAGATAGATAGATAGATAGATAGATAGATAGATAGATAGATAGATAGATAGATAGATAGATAGATAGATAGATAGATAGATAGATAGATAGATAGATAGATACGCTCAAAGTCGCCGAAGTTCGGTAAGAAATGCTTCGCATTTAAAAAACCTATTCGCGGCACAACGGCATTCACCGACTACCGTTGGCGCCGTATTCGCTAAACACTTTGTAATCAGAACAACCTATTTGGGGTCTTAGCGTAGCATTGGGACCCAGAATTCCGTGGAACCGTGCAAGGCCGAGAAGAAAAGTCAGTATTGTCTCCAAATCAACTAAAAGGATGAAAGCCCTACTGCATCAATTACCTATGCGTCTAGGTAATGAAGGAGCAACACATTTGCAAAGTGATAAACAGAAATTTATTCACAGAAATGAACACACGCCAGCAGTTCCCGAATAATGATGGCATGAAGGAACACCTAAACATCTATAGATACCGTAGCCCACATCTAAAACGATCCCACAGCCACCGTATTCCTCATGAAAAATACGAAAATATGATCGAGAATGGGGTCAGGCGAAGAGTTACAATCTCTTCAATGTTATTCACGGCACATTGACAATAAACATTTAAAAACGTAGAACGGGAAAAAAATATGATTAAGAATTAACGAAGAATATCATAGCTACTTGTGTTTTGTGGACGATATTGCGCTTTTCGGTAATGACGTTGACGAATCACGAAACAAAAAATATTGGTGATGTAAACGAAAGAAGCCGGATTAAAGATGTACCCGAAGAAAACAAAGATCATGTTAGGCGGCCCGGTGAGAAAGGGAGTTTAAGGGTGGCAAACAGACTAGAAGAGCATGGATACGCGTGCAGAGGAGTCCCCCCCCCCCCCCCATGTTTAGCAAATTCACCGAAAAGTAAGGTTGGGTTGGTTCGCAAACGTTAGTCCATCGTAACACATGATTGGAAATTAAATTAGCTGTATCTTTTAAGAGAAAATCACAATTCTTTCAGTCCTAATTTATGGGACAGAAACATGAATAAACTACAGCACGCGACCTGAAAAAACGTTGCGAGTGGTGCCTCAAGGTTCCATATATTGTACATCTAAACAATGTAGAGACGCACGCACGCATTGCTTATCCCAAGGTAAGAATGTAACGGAAAAGAACCGTGTATGAATACCTTTCACGTGTGGCCCTCGGATCGGTAAGAACACGAGCGAATAAAAGGCATAGTCAATAGCGAACGCACGATAAAGTGAACAAAATGTGATTGCACAGACGTAAGAGCACTCAAGAGGTGTCCTTAAATGAAGCGAGCGAGCCCAATATGGAAGCGCGTAGCCACTGGATGCCAGCTGCGGTGATCTCTGCCGAAAACAGTGCTGGAATCTTGCCGCGTATCCGTCTCGCACACGTTTTATTGCGAAAGCAATTATATGAACACTCGCGGCTGGTTTTCGCCGTCGGCGTCGGCGTCCGCGTCGGCGTCGGCGTCATTTGCCGTATATGTATATGTATATATATAACCGAGCCCGCCCGTCGTATATAACCGAGCCCGCCCGGCGTGAGCGTGAAAAGACGCGAGGGGGGGGGGTCCCTCGAGCGACCTTCGATTTTACGAGAGGGGGGCGCGCGCGTTATCTCCCCTTCTCGGCGGCCGACAGCGGGCGGGGGGGGGGGGCGACGTTCGATTTTACGAGCGCGGGCGCGGCCGCGCGCTTTATCTCCCCTTCTCATCTCCCCTTCTCGGCGGCCGGGCCGGCGTACCCTTCTACGTGCTGCGCTCTCAACGCGAAGAGAATTCTCTTAAACAAGCGTTTTCTAGAGTTGCGTGAGATCGGATCCAAAAAGAGTTAGCTGCCAGCCTCACTTCGTATAACATTACAATTTTTTGCTATCGCATTCATTGCTTCACCCTTGCGGTGAAACTATGACTTTTTTTACTTTCCTCCGCACATGTCTACACACCGACACTTCTTGTAAGAATTCTGCTGGCGGGAGCGAAAAAGCCTGCTCTCGCTACAACTTATCCTTCCATCGAGCTGGCTACCCTTCCCTGCCTGGTCAAGCATGTTTCGCGACAATGACGCTGAACGACAGGAGTAAAGGCGGAGGGGAGGAGGGGTAGAGGTTGAAAAAGACGAAAGAAATGCTGATTCTCCCTTCATAGGAGCACGGCTCAGCCTCCTACAATGGTGTGTGCCCCCCCCCCTCCCCCCCCCCCCCCCCGTGTCCCTTACCCCCCCTCCACAGCATGTCGCCTGTGGGCTACGTGGAATTTTCAATGCATCACTTTTTCCAACTTCTTCCCGGTCTTTCTTGCGCCATACCTATTTTTCTCAAGTAATGAACAACTAACTCAACAACACCCGTTGTTGAGCTTTTACTACTTCCACAAGGCAAAATTATGTGACATCACTAAAACAAATGCGTTTGTTACGCTTGACCACAACATGCGCATGTGTAAATACGTGCACACCGAGAGGCAGGAAACCATTCGGGCAGTTTATAAGCACTCACACCAGGCGGTCAGCGGCTGAAAGGATATAAAGGATATAGCGCTAGAAATATGATGTAAGGCCCGGTTTATCCACAAGCTTAGTATTCACATAAAACTTCTTCCGCTAAACGTATTCCTGCAGGAATGATTGGGCGAATCCTGATGCTGGATATATCAGTGAGGTCTACCTACCAAAGGCAAAAACATTTATGAAAGAGAAGTACATTGAATGTAAGTTCCAAAGCATTTGTAGCATTGAACAGCTCGTCATCGAAATGGCCATCTAATCTCCATCTCAGAAGTACCTTGCAGCACTGTGGATGGCTGGATGGATCAAAACTTTATTTCATCAGAAGGCAACTGCGGACGATTCCGTGTTAGATGGCCATCATCCCAAGGTTGACGGCGACCTGTGTGGCCCACTCCACGATCATTGTCTGGACGACTGGGTCTGAGCTGGTCAACACGGCCTCCCAGTGCTCGAGAGAGGAATCAGGCATAATATCCGCCGGTGGCGGCACGATGCTACATTCCCACAGTATATCCCTCTATTTCATGAATTACGAGAAAATCAATTGAAAAATTCTTTGATCATTTTTTATCATTAACTACATGAAGAATAACATGTACAAAAATTTCCAGATTTATTGTGACTGTATTAATGAAGTTAGAGGGTTGTGCCAAATATGGCACACTATGCAAGTGGGCGAGCAAAATTGCTGCCATGGCTGAAAAACAAAATCTCACTGATTGCGGTCTTTTTAGCTTGATTTGTGGAATAAAGCAAAGCAATTGCTTCCTGTTTTCAGGCATAATTGAAAATTTTGGTTAGCGCATCTGACTGCCGACATCTACGTGCAACATGGCCACTTACTCGTTTGGCTCTTCGCATGATGCCGCCTTGATGTACTTTCCTACCCGAATTTCCAACCGCTGACTTGTGGTTGTGGGCGTCAGTTGCCAACAAATCGTAAAAGCTAAATATCGCCGTGCACTGGTTAGACTTCACACAATTTTTTTCGTGCAACCACGCCAATAATGTAACAAAAATTGCCAGGTACTGCTGCTGACACTCGATATTTTCGTCAAACATCTCAAAACCTACCACCACAACTGAAATCTGGCAAAAATGAGCTGTGCTGCATGACCTTAGAGGATTTCTTTTTGTTTGTATTCACACTGTGCATCAAAACATAGATGGCATCATATTGCACATTTCATCACTCACATGCATACTGTGCCAAATATGGCGCATACCGATTTCCGACTATATACCGTAGTGGGAAACGGAATTGAGAGTAGCCTTAATGAGCATGAATTTTCAAAGCCACGAGATATGCCAAAATAATTTTTTCTTGCTTCTGCAACGAGAAAATGGTTGCAATAAAAATATAGCAGTCACTGTTCTTCATGATCCGAGCTTGCACGTGCACCGTGAAATGTATTTCATGTCTAGATTTCATACTGCTGTAGGGATGGCAGCGCTTTTTTATATTCAGTGCACGTAACTATAATGATTACTCTAACTGTGTCACATTCTCCACTGGTCCTCTTGCACCCGCTATAAAGAATGTTAATCGGTATGTGCCAAATATGGGACGCCATGCAATAGAGGGATATGGTCATATGTTGCCACTGCGTGGCACCATTTGCATTGCGGCTTAATCTCCTCCGGGTGTATTTTGCTCAACACGTATGGGTTGGGAAAAGATCGCGTCTGCAGTTTTCTCCAGACGCATTCCTGCGCCTTAGTCAACCGCTTGTGCGGGGGCGGATAAAGCCTCCGCTCTAGTTTATAATGATTGGTGATGTCGTAAAAGGACACCAGCCCATCTCTCGCGGACCTCCCAGGAACGGGCGGCTCACCTGCCCGGCTAACGAAACCGCGAGCATTCAGGTGAGCCGCCTCATTCCCAGGGTTTCCAGAGTGTGCTGGTACCCAGACAATTTCTATTTCCCGAATTTCTCTTCCCGTGGCTCCATGCAGCAATCGTGCGGCGGTTACCGATATTCTGCCCCTCGCCAGAAGCTGCACGGCTTGTTAGCCAACAGGAAAGGCGAAAGCCCCCCTCAAGACGTGTTCATCCGCGTCGCATCGTCTGCTCGTCGTCTCTTTGGCGTCGGCTTGCCTACCTTGTCGATACTTGCTCCCTCGAGTTAATACAAAACGCAAAAACCTCGGCAGGTAGCCACCTCGCCGTTTCTTTATGTCCAGAAACCCACTTGTGCTGGCCGTGTTCGCTGGCGTTTGTGAGGAACGCGGTTCTTTTTATAACAGCGTTCATACTGGCGTTTTCACCGAGTTCTTTTTTTGACATCACGGTCGACGCACTTTCCACAGCAATCGCGTACCATTCTTGGGTGGAACATCAAATTATTGGCACAGAAAACAATATAGACATTCAGGGTGTTCCGCATCGTCAACGCATTACCGACGCTAATGTTGTGGCGACATCTGCCCAGTTCACATCAAACCACTTTTGCGGCTCGGTACCGCCTTCGTAGTCTTAGCTGCATCAAAACAAAAGAATGATATAAATAATAGCGAAAAAAGATACCTGATATTTTGCCCTCGGCGTTAGATTAGACTAAGCGATGACAGATTATGCCACTTTTTCCTTGCTGTCCGGGCAGAGCGCCAGTAAAAAGCACGAATTCGGATGGAAGCGGGTGGTCTGGGGTGTATGGGGGGCTGCCATGTTGCTGTACGACATCGCGGTTAGGGTGGTTATTACGGTTACCAGCCGGTAATTTCTGCATTATCAGAAATTTTGAAGTGCATGCGTGAAGGGCCTAACGTACAAAGTATCCCTGTAACGCGTCATGCGAGAAGCACAGCTAAAGCCATTGCACCTCGTTGATAATAAGAGTAAATCCCGGAGCTATATTATGTGCTGCGCAAGGACACTGCCTGTGTACTCCTCGTAGCTTCGGCAGTGCTGCAAAGTAGTTGTGAGATGGAGTATAATGTGAGTCAGTCTGAAGGCCGCTTTTTGGGTAGATAAGCCACAGTGCTAGGGATTAACTGTTAGTTAATGTCCTAGCAGAAACTAACAAGAGGATGCAAGCTATTTAGTCGGCGTTACTTCGCGTCCCGAATAGTGCATGCGGCATTAGCATGATACAATGCATGCATGCACTTTCTTATTTTTGCTAGTACATCAATTCATGTAGCAGCTTTCTGCAGCTTAGGCGAGTAATATTCAAGCGCTTAAGTCTCTATGGCATTACAAGCTTGTGTTCGACGTCGACGTACAGTGGATTACCATTGTACGTCGACGCCGAACACAAGCTTGTAATGCCAGCATGTCAGCGAGGGTTTTATTTAGCCGCTCGGTGAGGCCATTCGTCTGCGGGTGATAGTTGCGGTTGTCCGTCGGTGACTTGTATGTCAAGATGGTTTGCATTATTTCCGTCGTAAAATCCGTGCCTGTGTAGGTGACGACGACATCTGGAGCACCGCGACTCAGGAGGACGTTCTCAACAGGACAATATATAACTGTCTGAAGGAAGACAAGATGGTATTCTAGCTTCGCCAATGAAAGCTAACCAACTATCCACTCAGCCAACATTGCTTTAAGAGCGGCAACAACACGGGAAAAAAGGCCCAATTCTGCCTGTGAAAGCCTTCAGCTGTCGGTATCAGTTGAAGCAGCTGATACACGGCAGATATACGGCAAACTCGGCCCAATGTTGCCGGGGAAAGCCATGGCCTACGGCGATATCGGCGAAACTGCGGCGGAACGGTGGCAAACTCGGCCCAGTGTTGCCGGGGAAAGCCATCGGCTAAGCCGATATCGGTGGAAGGTACGGTGGGACGCCGGCAAACACGGCCCAATGTTTCCGGTGAAAGCTATCGGCTAAGCCGATATCGGCGGAGCTACGGTGGGATGCCGGCAAACTCGGCCCAATGTTGCCGGTAAAAGCCCAACATCGGCTGAAGGACGGCAAAATCGGCCCACTATTGCCGGCGAAAGTCAACGGCTCCGCCCATATTGGATCCATGCCGGCAACGACGGACCGTGGTTGGGCCGCCCACAGCCGCCTTAAAACCAATATCGGCCCGACGTTGTGTGCTGCCTCGGAAGTGGAATTTAACTCTGTCACAAGGAAAACAAACGCATATGAATTCATCTGATACTGGTAAAATTTTGTCACAGTTCAGGAACCGTTCAAGACCATAAAAAACAGTTTTCCTTCTGCTTCAACATTGGCCGCATGCAAGCAAATGACTGGGCAGTTCATATTCAACAGCAGTATTTTGACAACAAGTGAACGACTGGCTCGGCACGAGAGAACATTCTCAACATAAAGGCGTACAGCGTTACGAATACATGAGCACATATCCACGAGACGTGCCGACAACATGGCAACGACAAACATTAAAATGAGGATGGAAAGTGGCCACCATACGGTGAGTTGATCTCTCGCTCTCTATGTTTGAGTCCTGGGCAGCTAGAATACCTAGATCATTGTCACAAAGAAGTCGCTTCAGCTGATACTGCCACACACGCTCCTTTCTATGTTTTATGTTCCCGGCGTATCGCACCTGTAGATACTGCCTTGCGCAACCCGCACCAGAATGTCTGAGAACATTATAAATATTTTTCCGATCATCTGTTCGGCTTGAGTGCGCAAACGCGGACAGCCGAATTTATTCTGGAACAAACTCGGCCACCTGCGATAACGCTCGAATGTTCGACGCCGCGTGTATGAATGCCGGCGCGTGTTACGGCGGATCAGTTTTATCGACGACCGACAATCGGTGTGCCGATATCAGTGTACAGCGTGCTTCGCTTGATATAATGTGAGTTTCCGTATCGCGGCCACAAGTCGTCCTGAATAAAGAGTTTGTACTTGTAGAAGCCTACTGCTGTCTACGTCACGACGACGTGACAATACTGACGCCTTCGCACACTAAGCCCTCGTACATTTAATGTAGCTATCCGAAAAGGTTTTCATAGTTAAGCGTGCACGGCTTAAAAAAAGGGGATCTCTTAACCACATCGTGCTCACCTTACTCGTCGAGTCGGTATCCCAGGCTTGTCTAAAGTTAGGGGGCGCGGGGAAGACCATCAGACACTTGCTCTAGGCTTCCCAACTACCAGATACAGTGAGGAAAAGACCACACGCCAAGTGCATACAATAAGAAAATACACAGCAGTCCAAGTGTGCCGTTAAATCCTCGCATTACGTAGCCCCAGTCCAGACCCCGAGGAAGCTTACCAGCACAACTACTGCGGCGGTTTCCCCGCCAGCCGCGCCTCGATGTAAACGTTGGTATGCGACCTCATCGAACACTTCGTGCATCAATCGTTTCAGGTGGAGGCGTTTCGTTGCAACTTGCGTTCAGTTTCTCCTCAACGGTCTGTTTGTGAGTACGTTTTCCCGCAACCTGAGAAAGCGGTGTCGACGCCAAAGACTGCATCAATTATTTGAGCTTCTTTGACTGTAGTGTCTGCTAGTGTCCCAGCGAACGCCATGTTTGCTCCTCCGGTGCCCGCAACGCAACGTCCTCCCTTGTGTAATCCTCCTCCCGTTGAATTTTGCGTTTAGAAACGTGTTTTGTTGGTGTCATTTGTATACGAAGCTTGGTCAGTGACGATTCCCTTCCTTGGCTTCCGCCTAATCTATGAGCAGCTCGGTCGAGCCTTCTCTTTCAAGGGCCCATCCACGGCAGTATATTTGGCCAGTTAATTCCCAATTAATATTATTATAAACCGCGGCCGCATATGGCCTCCCACACTCTCTGTACTGATGCTCGAAAGGTCTTGAGGCATTACACCGGAGTACACGACAATCACAACGAATGTATGCCTTTTCTTGGCGTCAGTGACACAGGGGGCTCGTTCCACAACAGCCACAAGAGCCATCTTTCTAGCAATACTTATTTGGTGAGGCAGATATGCCAACTGGACCCCTGCCTTCAATTTGAGGAACACGAGACGCGTAGTCTACATTTTGTGGACAGCCCATGCTCTCGCCATTTCTCTCTGGAGACGTCGGTGCCTCGTCCATACGTTGCGAAGGCCAGTCGCACATGTTCATCGGGCACTTTAGAGAGAAGCTAGTGCAACTTGACAACGATGTCCTGAATTGCCGGGTCAATAACGAGACAGCGGCAGCTCTTCACAGTCACTTCACCAGCTTCCGCAATCCTTCCCGTAGCTTCCGCGTTTATTGAGGTCACCGCCCAAACGTGGCAACTACGGTAAGATCAGGAAGCAGAGAAAGGCGAGCCAGTGCGTCCTTGAAGCCCTCAACACCATAGGGTCTTCCTTTGACGTCCGAATGATGAAAAAAATTCACCGAAGACTACTATACTCCCTATTGCGAATTCCGATTGCAGCTGTTTAGGTGTTTTGATATTATCAGAAGTTGAGAGAGAAAATTTGAGAGAAGCATGCCTGTATGTACAGTTGCATACCATTATTTATTTTCCAGAGCTCTCTCTGTAGGAAACACAAATCTATCTGTCTTTTATTGTGATAAAGGAGGAGGTAAAACTTTATTTGACCAAGGGATTTCGGCACATACGTCCCTGGGTACCCGCGCGACCCCACTGCGCTAGGCGTTCATGAGTTCATGTAGTGCTATGACGTGGGCGGCGCGGTCAATGGCGATTTTCTGCTTGGCCGGGTTCATCGACCGCAGCAGGATCTGCAATTCCCTCATCTGGTCAGTGGCTGCGGGCCACGCGGGGAGGGACCGCCGGGCATTCCAGGAGAATGTGGGTAAGGTCGCGTGGAGGTGGGTGCATTGAGCAGAGGGCGGGGTGTATGCTCCTGGGTAGAGGCGGCAATGGAAATAGGGGGAGGGAAGAGTGCGCGTCTGGAGGTGTCGCCATAAAATTTGATGAAAATTTTCCAGGGATCGTTTGGGTGGGGGGGGTATAGGTGGCATCCGCCGCGATCTGCCTGGGCACTCTCGTTGAACGACTGCATGGGCTCCCTGGAAGAGCCCGACTCTGATTCCACCGCCGCCCGGTTGATGAGACCTTGGACCTGGTCATGAGATGAATAACGTGAAAAAGTCCCGTCGCGCACGTATCCACACCCTTTCCTCCACACATGAGTGGCACGTACCCGTATACCCCGGGCCGCGGTATGTGGACATGCGCCGCAGGTAATTGACAGTTAAAATCTACCCAGGAACGGCGAGAACAGACATTGGTAATTTAAATGCGAGAGCGTTAAGGAAAACCGACATTCGCAGCGTTGACCCTACGAATGCAAAGATTAAGTATCCCGGTCCTAACAAGGATCGAACCAAACCATTCTGCGCCGCTATCAAGTATTTTACCACAGATCCACACCAGGTCTCGAAACTGCTTTGGATGCAGGCGTAATGTTGGTGAAGTGCCAATTGTGGTTGCAGTACTGGCTATCTAATTTTATAAACATTACATATGTACTCCTAGGATAAAAGCGTCACGTCGGGTTGACATCAATTGTATGCTTAAGCGCCATTCACGCAAGTTGGTCGGCATAGCGCAATCCAGGGCTACCCTTCACGGAAGCACAAGCGCTACATATCAGTTTACGGCTACCGGTGTTGGTAATACCCATGTTGCTGTTGGCATTCCAACCCAACTGTTAACTGGTTATATAAAACATATGCGTCTATTCAACATATCTCTGTGCCTTCTACGTTTGTAGATATATATATAGCCGTCAGCCGCCGCTGCAACCTCTCACCGCGAACCAATAGAGTGCCAGCCAAAAATTCGAATATTGGTGGCACGCTTGTCATATCGCAGTCGTCGAAGCCCGTGGCGAATGCGAGGTCCTCCTTATTCACTATTTTCTTTTGGACAAACACCAAGCGAAGCACAATGAGTGTTGTCACGAGTAGCAATAAATCTCGACCTACTTTTTGAAGTACAGCAAGGCCTGACCTCGCAGGAGTAGCATCATTTCGGCACGACCAAGCCTCTCGCGTTTCGCAAGTCAGGACGAACCATAAAGTTTCATACTATAATACTTAGAGGGGAATCTGGCGCTAGTGTCTATGCGGGCTCCTTCAGCGGCGCTTTTACCACCATGGTAATGATGGGAAGTATAGGATTCGGAACTGCTTCGGAAGGCTTACGTTCTTGAGATTGACGACTCTTGTTTTCTCACTGCAAAGCAAATGGGTATGAACTTATTTCTAATTGAAACTTTTTATTCGATGGTACGTAAGACTTGTTGCAAAAAGTTTTCGTGATCATGAGATCGAAGTGAAATGTGGAGAAATTCAACCGTCAAGGTACGCATTGCTGTCCCATTGTGTTCCAGATTTCGCATCAGGATCTAACGAATTATCTGTTACAACACTTGAAAAAGAAGCACGATTGTTTTTCCCTCGAAAGTACGCCTAATCTATTTCTGGAAATAACAGTACTGTATTGAGTGAGAAACACTTAACGCATCGTCTGCTGCGATGCCAGGCGCGTCTGTCGAAGCGGTCTGCCCCCAACGCATCTATCGTTTCGTTGTGAAGACGAGTCCGAAGAGCGTCATGGTACGTCTGCTTAGCTGCGCCGTCGTTTTGCAGTCGTTTTTAACGAGTTTTGGCAAGACGCGCTTATCAGAAAACGTCTACTCAATGCAATATTCTGCCCTGGCATGGGACGCTACATCTATGCGCAGTGGTGAGTGCACAATGCTTTGCTAAATTTCTCAAATACAACCTGTAAAGCTGCAACGTCGCATTAAACTAAAAGACCTAATGGTCTTCAGCCTCTTTGAAAAACTAAGGCACTGTTTGAGTGCTTTGCACCGCACCCCACTACTCACGATGCGCGAATAAGAAAAACTGAAGCTGCAGAAAAAAATCCGTGGACAGTTAGCTAGCTAACCCTATCCAATCGGCAGCCTGTACTTCCCATAATTCCCAGGAGGGTACAACTACCGCAATGACAGTTCTCTCTTTAGGTTATTGTACAAAACTCTATGGGACGAACCAAGCACTCTCGCTTGCATCGTTTGTTCTTCCGCGAATGCATGTTTCAGCTCCTTAGGCAGCACCAGATAGTTGATTTCAAACAGGCGCAGCAGTTCGACGACTTTTTTCCTGTGTGCATGATAAGCCATAACGACATGCGAACACAACACGAGTGTAGCGACGAAGCTCCGCGGGAACATCTGGGATATCTAGCGCCTGCTGTTTGGTTAGTGCTTTGCACGGCAGATAGTGCTGCGCCGCGTTTTTATGGTGTGGTTGGTAAGCAGTGTTTATGATGCGGAATGTCAACGGCACGAAAATTCTGCTCTCTGTGTTTGGCGGATTCCCGAGTGTGAACGAAATTTTACTGCTGTTTTTCTTGGCCACCTTTGGGGATCTGCTGGCTTTGCCTTGATGGAAGGCGCCTTGCCTTCCTTGGCCACAGTCTTCGTGGCTTCCTGCGTGATCGTCTCGGTTGCGGTCGACTTGCCAGTGGTCTTTATCGTCGTGCTCTCGTCACTGTCCTCGTTCTCGCGGGTGGCGACTGCGCCTTCTGCACCGTCCTATCCTTCGACAGCGACACTGCATGCTTGCGGCTTTGCTTCTTCATAGCATTAGGCACTAGGTTCTTGGACATCGAACCCAGCCCCTTTCCAGAAGGCGTTCTCTTCCACAGCTTCACCTTCGAACCCACCTGTCGGACTCTCAGCGTCCACCATTTTGTCGTTTTTCAAGTACTCTTCCTTGCCGCCTTCTTCCCGTGGTTCTCTTTCCACTGCCTTTTCTATATATCCTGCACCTTCTTCCGGCCTGCCAGCAAATAACCAGTCCTCTTACCAAAGAACGGATCACAGTCCAGTACTTCGGTGGGTACAGCTGCCGCTACGTCAGCTCTTTAGCCACTCGCCTTTTTGCTCGTTCCACCTTCCACGTTAGCCATGAGCTAGTATTCAATGATCTCCTCGTACAACAGTAGACCGGTGCTGCAAAATGAAAGACTGAAATACTGTCAACTTTATAAGGGCCGAAAAACACTCAATCGAAAACTTAGGGCTTTCACCAGCTAATTATGGAAGGCATGAGCCTTGAACGAAACGATGAAAGAGGCCGAGGAAGGATATCATATCGAGGGTAGTTCTAAATATGTTCGGTTTTTACTCGGCTTATTATTGTAAAACGGCTATGTAAAGTAAAACATTTAAGTGAAAGTAAACTTTCAACCGCTGAGGAGCACTCAGCCTGAGCCGAAGGCCTTGGGCTTTGGCAAGTTGGGCTTCTGTTCTTACCTTACGGCCCCCGTACAATGCTTGAAAAATAAAGCACGGAATTCAGTACCAACATCACAAGATCGATTCTTCTTTCGGGCACATCATATAATTATGGCATGCAGTGAACTCCGAATATTCAAGTACACAGTGGATAAATTCATAATATGAAATACTGTCAAGTATTATCGGTTCTTCCGTGGCCCACCACTGTAGACTGATTCTGCGAAACCTAGTAACTTAGGTTTTAAAACGGCAAGATCCTACCGTTTAGCATATTAAGCAATCGGTGCCCTAATTGAAATCACATGTTCGCGCTTAAGAGACATTAAAATGGCATGGGTGTCGTCTGGCGTAAAAGGGAGGCATGCAATAACTGACAGGGCATTGGCACGTGGCTGCCTTTTGGCTGATGTCCAGTGTTAATAGGCTGGTGCGATAGGTTCGTGCCCAGCGAAGGTCCACGTGGTGGAGGGGCATGAGGGCAAAATTATCATTTATCTCGATCGAATACAGGCAGACGAATTTGGCAGTTTAAATACGCAGCGGCCTCCACGAGCCTGTCTGGAGAGCAGGGTACATTATAGAGGCAATTGCTGAGTCACGCCTTCCCAAATACTGCAGTGCTATCCCTCATCTGTTCTGGCCTAGTGTTCACGAAATGCGGCTTTGTGGAGACTAAGCCACGCTTGATATATAATCTGCAATATTCGGTGGAGCTTCCACATGCAGACAGAATCACGTACCAGCTGCCGGCACCTTGGGAGGCACTGCTAAGCCCTGAACTGGAGGTACAATTTTGTGCTGTCAGTGGCAGAAAACGTCGGCGTGAGAGACTATATTCACGATCACCTAGCTCAAACCACCCAATCTGAAGGATTAGGCCTTTCCTGGTCCATGATAACAAGCTTTTTCTCCTACACTCATCGTATCTTTAGGGCGAGTTTGCACGCCTTCGCATTTTCGGCTAACAGGTACACGGACAACCGCGAAAATCTCAAATGCTATCAGCGCCTAGATCATTACGCCCGTTTGTCATATATGCTCTTAAAGACTTTCTAGTTTTAAGTGCGAAGCATTTGTAAGCGAACTTCGGCGACTTTCAACGTATCTATCTATCTATCTATCTATCTATCTATCTATCTATCTATCTATCTATCTATCTATCTATCTATCTATCTATCCATCTATCTATCTACATAGCCGCCTACGACTTTGTGCTTTCCTGGCCGTGTCGTTAATGGGATTTATACCAAAATTGGTATGGCATAACATGACTGTATGACGAACATGAGTGGCTGGTCATATCATGAATAACTTGTCATGAAAAGTATGATTTACGCGCCATAGCAGTAGTGCTCCTGCAGCCGTTTTCTTAACTTCATATATCCGAAAAATTCGTACCATGAGACGTTTCTGCGTGAACAACATAAATGACAGGTGGTACTATGAAAATCATGAAGTACATGTCATGTCAAACATGGTTTACGTGCCACGCTCATGGTACGCTGACGGCCGTTTCGTTAGCTTGATATACACGAAATTTGGTATTGCGTGACGTGACTGTATGACGAACCTAAAGGAGAAGAGGTAACATGGAAATTATGACACGTTATGTACAACATCACTTGCTTGCCACGATTACGGCACTCTCGCGGCCGTTTCGCTAGCTTGATATACACCAAATTTTGTATTGCGTGATGTGACTGTATGACGAACATAAATGACAAGTGGCAATATGGAAATCATGATATATCATGCGCAACATGACTTGCATACAACGCTCATGGCACGCTCGCGGCCGTTTGGCTAGCTTGATATACAATACATTTGGTTTTGAGTGCTATGACTGTATGACGAGCATAAATAACATGGGGTTATATGGAAATCATGACGTGTCATGATTGACATGACTTGCATACCCCGCTCCATGGCACGCTCGCGGCCGTTTCGCTAGCTTGATGTGCACCAAATTTGGTATTGCGTGACGTGACTGTATGACGAACATAAATGAGAACTGGTAATATGGAAATCATGACATGTCATGTGCAACATGACTTGCATGCCACGCTCATGGTGTGCTTGCGTCCAGATCGCTAGCTTCATATACAACAAATTCAGTATTTTGCGACGTGACTGTATGATGACGAACATAAAAGGCAGGTCCCAACATGTAAATCATGACATGCATATTATGTGCAGCGTGACTTGCTCCTTGGTGGCTGCTTCGAATTAGATCGATTGTCACTGTGCGTGTGATCTGCCGGGCTTCTAGCAGGAAGTAAGCGGCCGAAAATTCAGCGAAAGAGTCAGGTAACACCAATGGCACGAAAAAAGACGCCACGCTGCCATAAAAAAAATCAATTCTGCATCAAGTACCCCACCAGCAATAACGCTTCTGTCGGAGATAACAATCTTCCACTTAGCATGGGGTCCTATAAAAAAGGTATATTTAAAAGGTTTGTCTTGAAAGGAGGTGAAAGAATCGATAAAACACGTGGAGGTGGTTACAAGTAAGAAACACAGCGTCTAATGTTAGAGTGCCACCGATATTAAATGCGAAGCATTTCTTTGCATACTGCAAACACTTTTAGCGTTTCTATCTATCTATCTATCTATCTATCTATCTATCTATCTATCTATCTATCTATCTATCTATCTATCTATCTATCTATCTATCTATCTATCTATCTATCTATCTATCTATCTATCTATCTATCTATCTATCTAGCCGCGTACGTCTGGGTACTCTGGAGATCGCCTCTTTAACTTGGGGTAGACCAAAATTTGTATGGGAGTGTAAGACGGATTGACGCAGATGTCTGGCTGGTAGTGACTTGAACAACATGAAAATCTCGTCGTGTACGTCGTCACACTCATTTCTACAGGCACGTGTGGCTCATACCCGTATACCACGGGCTGCGGTATGTGCCACAGGCGTTTGACAATTTATATCTACCCAGGAACGGAGGGGACAGACATCGGTAATTTAAATGCGAGAGCGTTAAGAAAAACTGACATCGGCGACGTTGATGCGACAAATGCAAAAAAGTAGAAATCAGAGTCCCAGCAGGAATCGAACCCAAGCATTCTGCGTGTAAATCAAGTATTCTACCACAGAGCTACGTGAGGTCTCGAAACTGCTTTAGAAAAAGACTCTATGCAGGCGCAATGTCGATGAAACGTCAAATATGTTTGCAGGACTGGCTATCTGATTTTAAAAACATTACATATGTAAAGCTATGATGAAGGAGTCATGTCAGGTTAACGTCAGTTGCACACTTAAGTGCCATCCACTGTAGTTAGTTTGCTTAGCACTGTTCATGGCTACCATCCTCGCAAGCACAAGCGCTACATATCAGCTTACCACTTCTATTGTTGGTAATACCCATGTTTCTGTTGGCATCGTTACGCAACGGTAAACAACTGGTTATATGAAACATATGCGACTGTTTAACATATGTCTGTGTGCACAAGGTTTGTACATATCTTTCGCGTCATTTCGTAACGTTTTGCTCAATAAAAAATTACAATCCAGTCACTTCAGCTCCGCATGCTTCGCATAACATCGATTCCCATGGTACTTGCTATATAAGGCTGTGAAAACATCTATGACACGACTATGAAATGACCCTGATTATCGCCACGAGCGCCTTTACAGACTTGACTCTGGTCGTGCTTTTCGTCTTCCGTGCCGACTAAGCAGAGACCAGGAAACATTACTACATAGACTTCGGCTGAGTGTTGCATATACACGACAATACCTTTGCAAGATTGGATAGGAGGAAAAGCCCCAACTGCAGTGTGTGTCACACGTCAGAGACTATTCATCGCATCCTGTGCGTGTGTCCTCAATACGAGACAGAAAGAGAGTCACTAAAGCGCCGCATGTATCGTCTGGGCTGCCGCCCTTTTTCGGAGGAGAAGATTTTGGGTGCTTGGGAACGTTCAGATCACGCCCAACGCAGCCTAAAGTGCTTGTTAAGATTTCTGAGGGAGACAGTTTTAGATGCTCGTCTTAGAGCGTGTGGTAATGTAACTAATTCACAGAGACTTTCATGCTTCTCCTACCGGCACAGGACAGTGTGTGCAGTGACTCATTGTGCCATACCATAGTCACATCTCATCATGCCTCCCTCTATCTCTTTTCTTCCCTTTTTCCCCTTTCCCCCGTGGGGGGTAGCAGGCCAGAAACCCGCTTTCTAGGCCGACCTATCCTCCTCCTTCCCATTAAACATCTTCGTTCTTCCCATGGTACTTGGGATATGCCTAATTTTTCACTTTTAACATACGTCTTCTGGTGGTAGAAGACTCACTTAGACCGGTAATCTGAGTGGGGGGAACTTGCCCTTTCGCGTCAGGGTCAACAACTCAACTCTTTAATTGCAACATAGTGCAGGAAGGATTTCATTTAGAGCACCATTTTCCTAGTTTGAAAGAAGTCACCTTAGTGTAAGCACTCAACTCGAGTCTGTATTTGCGTGAATGAATAATAAATGCTCTAACATTACTAATCTTACAGGACGAGGTAAATTAAAGAAAATTGTATCAAGATTTGTTTTTGTTCTTTTCTTAAATAATAGGCACTTTCTTAACAATACCCAGTTGGTTGGTTGGTAACAACTTTATTGCTAGTCCGGCAGAGCCTTCGCCGACCGGGCCTTAGGTCTCCCACGAGGGGACGTCGAGGCCTTCCCTCACCGCCGCCTCGCGGGCCTGCTGGACGGCCCAAAGTTGGTCGCCGTGACTGGGGCTGCGCAATGCAGCGGCCCACCGCGGCGGAAGGGTTCCGGGAGTTAGCACCTTGTGGGTTTTTAGTACAATCCCAGAGCATGTGGGTTAATGTGGCAACCTCAATACGGCAGACGTTGCAGAGATTTGTCGGGTAAGTTTTAGGGTAGAGTCTGTTATACAATGCGGGGTTGGGGTACGTGCGCGTCTGCAGTTGTCGTAGGGCCGCCGCCTGCGTCCTGTTAAGCATGTCGCTGGGTGGAGGAAAGGTTCAGCGGGCCAGGTAGAAGAACTTGGTAATTTCGTTGTAGCTTGTCAAACGGTGTTTGGTGTTGCCCCATCCAGTGCCTGACAAATTTTTGGGCGTTCTTATTGAGCCAAAGGACAAGGGTTTCGTGACCAACTGACGAGCAGTCAAGCTCCCTCTGCTCAAACCTTGCACAACCTTGATTTCTGCCTGAGGTGATTTTTTTCTCTCGACGCCGCTACTTCTCTGAGCTTAGCGCTTTTAAAAAAGTATTCCGGCAGCTTGACGCCGCATGGAGCAATTTTTTTTAACGCGTGTCATTTACCAAGTCTAATTGCGTTGTACGTGGGAGACATGCATGGAGACGCGGTTCTGTGCATATATATTGAGTTTATTTGCGCCTTTGTTGATTTTGTTGGGGCAGCAAAAGATATTCTCGTGTTGGCAAATCAAAGAAACTGTTTAAAAAGTGCGCTAAAATTGGTTGTCGACGCTCTTCGGCTACTAGCAGAAACGAGACAGGGAGCACTGGTGCGAACACTTCAGTAAGTGAGCTTATTCCGCATCAGGGCAAAGACAAAATTCCACCCGTAGTGACAGCGACTACGTTTTGATTGATGTGGAGCTTCCACAAACCATGATTACGAGTAACTGTCTCCACAGAATGCGGAAGAACAGTGGCGCTCGTAGCGAACACAATGTTTTGTTTTTCCTTGGAATGGAAATCGTCAGAACTGCTACCTGTGAAACTATTCAAACTTTCAAGAAGCCTGAATGGCCCGAGTAAGGTTTCTCAAAGCTGTTTGGCGTATGAGCGAGGCACAACACTGAGATATGGTTATGTGAGATCAACCGCCATCGACAGTATTTGGACAATATGGACACAAAACATATGACAAAACAAGCCAGAGAACTCGAGAAAAGAAAATAAGCCAGAAGCTGAATCTTATGATGACTGTTTGGCAGGTTGCTATTAAATAAATTGTTCAGTACAGCATTTTGAACAAAACATGAAATAAACATGACTTTCCTCTGTAACTCTCAATATCTCGAAATCCATTTTTGTCACAATTTCTCCACTATCGAAACATCTTTATAATACAGACGGCTCACGTTTCACCAAAATAAAGTCAACATCAATGCCAAGCTAATGATCTAGAATGGTATACATATGCGGAACAGCTTTAATTTTTTGAAAGTTTTATTTAAGAATGACGACAAAATTATTTGCTTCGCTAGAAAAATCGCATCAATGTCTAAACTTGAAATGAAAATGCGATTCTAATGGCTTTCCGAGAAAGGCGCCAACAAATAGAATGAAAGAAACCCAAATGCTTTGCATACAGTGGTTTCTGAGAAATGGATCTTAAAGAAGCCTTAAAAATTAAAATACATGGCAGGTACAGGGCCTGGCCCGTGTCTGAAAAGGACAAAATCTTCATAACAAGAATTGAGATAACTCTACTAATGGGAAGATTGTCTATTGTATTGGCTCAAACGAACACTGTTTTTCTCCATAAAGGCAGATTTCTATTTTCATTTCTTTACTAACGTCACGAGAACAGACTTGACGCACCACGTGGCAACAAAGCGAAGATGCACATGATTGATCCCCTGACATTTTGCTTGTGTACGTGGCTAATTGTATATAAGTGTTGAAATCCAGCACCCTTTCTATTATAATCTTTTTAAACTGAAATGTGCAAATACGCCATCGTTTGCATTGAGCAGAAAAGTTGCTCCGGCTTCGATTGACGTAAGATCCGATACTCATGAGCGCCAGTATGAAAGTTAGCTGTAGGCCCTAGCGTCACCTGTCGACGAGTTGGTGAAGTACTAGAAGCGCCTGCTTCGCGAGGCGGTATAGAGGGACTTCACGTGACGGCGAGCGCTCGGAAAGCTTGCTCTGTCTGCTTTTAAATTCAAGAACAGATGACAATGTCAAAGTGATGGTCGTTAATCCCAGCCGCACTCACTCCTGGTAAAAGACGACATAAGTGTAATGAACAGTTTTCAAGGAGAGCTATCAGCATCGTTATTGCTTCGCAGCCTTGCTGTAGGCGGGACTTCTTTTTTTTTGTTGCTTTTGGGATAAAAAAACTTGGCTTACAAGATAACCACGTGCTTTTTTGAATCAACCGCTGTAGGTTTAACCAATACTGAATAGGAGCTTTTTGTTGCACCATAAAAGAACTCGGCCAGGAAAAATTGGTTCGTGCTATTAAATATTGCCATGCACCCCCGACAGACCTGAATAAAGTTTTTTTTCCATTCCAATGCGCCACATTGAAAGGTGGATTGCTAAAAGAATGGAAATTGCACGTCCCCAAGGAGGTTGAAGTCTTTCCCAATGAAAAGACGTGGCACTAATTTACCCTAGATGAACTACTGGACATACAAACATGCTTTAAAAACGTGCAATACGAGTTATAGTTTAAGGCAAAACTGCCGATTTGGAGATCTCGTGCACTCACGCATGACAAAGCGCATCCGAGCAGCTTGACAAGATCTTCTTCCTTCAGGAATCGCGTTCTTGCATGTCGTCCTCAGAGATGCGCGAAGTACACTCCAAATAGTAAAAGAAAAGTTATAAAATGAAGTAAATTATTGTATGTTCGGCCTGCACCATCCTAAGGAAGTCAAGACGTCATTGGCAAATATTGATCCAACTTTGTTATCTATCATATTTCGAATATATTCAAAATGAATGTTCGTGCAACGCCCTATGGGCGTAACCAAGCAAAGCTGGAATAATTGAAACTTCATGAATGATTCTAACACTTACGTAGCTGCACGAACAGTGGAGGCGCTAATACAGAATACTTAGCATTTATTATTGGTCATTACTTATTTGAAGGATGTTATGTTTTACTAATCAACCTAAATTAGTATAAATATAGATACAGCGAACGTCTTTTTCTGAGGAGGGAGCACAGCACAAGCTATGATTTATTGTTTAGTTTTAAGGAGTACACGCTATAGTACGTTTATTCATTCACTCATTCTGTAGTCACTTGGTCACTTACACTCATTGACCACGTTAATAAAGCATTTCTCCTTATCCAGGAATTATGTACGCCCAATTTCATCCTGGATATACCTGCCACGTAATAAGAGTCGATATCTGCATGACTGCATTCTAGAACTTTTTAAAAAAATCATCGTCGAAGCACTCCGTAGAGATGTTTAACAGGAGAGGCTGCAGCGGGTGGCCCCGGTGTAAATCGCTGGGTTCATTCCGACGGCTCTTTAAAAACTTTATCAATTGTGTTTTGTTACGTCTGTCAAGAAATCTTAGTGTTGGTTGCCCATGTGTTCTGTTGATCATAATTAGTGAAGCAGTGATGTGTAGTGGGGCTTACCCAATTTCTGTGGCGCGCATGCTCTACGAGGTTTTACGCACATGGGATGGTAAGTTTTTTGGCTTCGCCTAGCCGTTATAAAGCTTTGCTCTCCTACCACGGACATTTGTTTACTCAATTGAAACCGCCTCACCAATGATGTCTTAACTCTCAAAGGCAGAAATCTTGTGTAGTTAATCATGAATTGTTTAAAAAGTTTGTTTGCTTCCCACAGTAGTGGTATGTGATCACATATATATTAACGCGACAGTCTTAACGAGCTCGTTTCGCCGAAATTCCGGTGTGGGTGTCGGCATCGGCGGGGGTGTGTCGTGGTTTGTGAGCCAAAATCAACCTTTTTTATTAGCTAAAATTCGAGATAGATGCTAACAAATAACAAAAAAGCCCCCACCTCCCCCGAAGGGAATCGTGAGGAAATGCGAATGCATTTCGCGCGCGCTTCACTCCATTTATATATGGTGGTTGTGGTTTGAAGAAGGAAAAGGCGCCTAATTTCAGCAGCCCGGTCGGGAGCACGGCGCAGCGCCTTTTTTTTTTGCTTTTTCTTGTTTTTTTAATTTTTTTTATTTATTTTTTTTAATTTTTTTTTTCATATATAGCTCCGCCGAGCTCCGTCGCAGACCGCTTTTAGTTAACGCGCACGCTGCGAATTTTTATTGTTCAACAACGCACAGGAGAAATTTCCCACCGGCACCACCTTGGAGGTCAAGATTCATTGCCATATATACGGGGTGGCCAGTGAACGGTTGTGCAGCGCGAGCAGTCGGTTTTTTCAACCAAGAAACTCGCTAGCAGACGCTGCCTGTGTCGGCGTCGCCAGGCGAGAGAGAGGGAGAGGGGGGAGCGTAGGAGAAGAGAGAGAGGTGGGGTGCGCATGCGCAGTGGGGGTGGGAGTGTGGACGCTGCGGGCAGAGATGCCTAGAGAAGAGAGGGGGAGCGTAGGAGAGAAGAAGAGAGGTGGGACGCGCATGCGCAGTGGGAGTGTGGACGGCGCGGGCAGGGATGCCTGAGAGGAGAGGGGGAGCGTAGCAGGGGAGAAGGAGGAGGGGAGGCGCATGCGCAGTGAGGGTGTGGTTGCCGCGGGGAGTGGGATGCCTAGGGGAGAGAGAGAGGGAGAGAGGAGGTTTTTTATCTTATTTTTTTTGAAAGGGTTTGCGCATGCGCAGTAAGGGCGATCACGCCGTACACCACCACCACCGGATTAAGCTTCGCCATAAGATGCTTCACATCTAACACCTGCCGGCGCGCACACCTCCTCAACCTATCTTCCTACTCCTCCTCCGCGGACAACGCCAACGCCAACGCCGGATGCCTGACATAGCCCGACTATGAAATGCATTCGCATTTAAAAAACTTCCCCATCTCCCGCTAAAGGGAACCATGTGTGGATGCGAAGCAGCGGGGAGATGGTTAGCTTGAGCGGGCGAAACGTCGCCGCTACCGTTTCGCGGCCCGGGCGCTGATAGCGGCGCTGCACAGGGGAGAGAATGAGGCGCGCCCGCTCCGTCATTTTCATACCGCGGAACTACCGTGGCGCCCCCAGCAAAGTATGCAGCTGTCGCACCACCTGTCGTGCGAGCCTCTCCGCAGAGGATCCCAGAGGAGAGACCGTAGGAGAGGAGACGTGCATGCTCTGTGGGAGCCGCTCCGTAGAACAGCGGATTCCTAGAGGAGAGAGAGGGATGAGAGGACGCGCATGCGCTGTGGGGATGTGGGAACTTGGGCGCCGCTCCGTAGAGAGTAGAGGATTCCTAGAGGTGAGAAAGGGGGTGAGCGTAGGAGAGGAGAGAGAGGGGGGGGAGGGGACGCGCATGCGCTGTGGGGGGTGTCGGACGCGGGAAGGACGGATGGACTAAGCCACCGCAAGCACACGCAAGCAAGATCAAGGAATGGAGTCAACCTGGGAGACAGACACCACCTGCCTAGCCATTGCTAAGCAGCCCCTGTCTGCTCTCGGTCATGACCCTGGTGACTGTAGTGGTGGTTGACGGCCTTATTGTACTATAGTGTTCTGGTTCGCATAGTGGGTGCTTTCCTACTTCATGAAAGTGGCCGGACGCGGGACGATGGACGGACATAGCCCCTGAGCATAAGATGCTTCGCATCTAAAAGTATTTGGTCCGAGTGAGAATCGAATCCAGAGATTCCGCGTGACCAGCAAGTGTTCAACCACGGGTGCTTGAAATCGCTTCGCAAAACAATGCTATAACGATGTGATGTAGTGGCATAAGTCTCTTTAACGGATGTAATATTGCGAGGCAGGATCATGCAATCGCACCAGTGGTCGAAACATATGAATTGTGCAACGTGGGAGTGGTTCAAAGCTGCCCACTCATCACAAAGTGTGCGGCTGCGCAGGTGTCATGACACCTTACGGTTGCGCGGTGGGTACATCGCAACTCTACTTGCAGTAGGCATTCTAGAATAGTTTGAAACGGCCATAGTTGAGGCCACAAGCGTTCATTTCCTTGCGGCGCAGTTGAAGGCGATGTGTACGGGCCCCCATTACACTACCGCGTTCTATTCTTGAAGGCGAAGCTCGAGCATCCTCGAAGTTTTGAATGTACAAGGCAAGAACTGCCAGTTTCTCTCTAGTTTCCAATATTGCCGAGTTTTGAAGCTATGTGAAAATATTACTGACAATATATATTGAAGTAGTTGATACTTTATGTAGTTGAATTTGCGAGAAATATACGGCACCATCGTGCAGCGCTGTGACAAGATAGAAATGCTGCAACGAATGATGCACCAAATACTAATTAGGAGTACCAAAATACATCAAATAATAGTGCGTTACACTTAACCAACGTATCATGAAAATTCATTTGTATTTTGTGACTCTGGAATGTAGAATTTGAAATTTCGCATTCCGAAATTAGCATTTGATAGTCTGGGTGCGATAACACCGCTTCGAACCACTGTGGACTCTTTGTGCCTTGGACTTTCGCGCACTGATGTCAGAATATTTGGTGCTGTAAAAAGTGATGAGATGGAGAATGGAAGGGTCGTCTGTGTGTATGTGTGTGCGCGCTCGTGTGTTTGTTTGTGTGTGTGTGTGTTTGTGTGTGTGTGTGTGTGTGTGTGTGTGTGTGCGTGCGCGCGTGCGGGCGTGTGTGTGTGTGTGTGTGTGTGTGTGTGTGTGTGTGTGTGTGTGTGTGTGCGTGCGTGCGTGCGTGCGCGCGTGTTTAATTGCACTTTTACCTTTCAGGAAAACGCATTTACAGCATGCCCAAAGCATCACAGCCTTCTTCACTGCCGGCTAGAGCGGAGTATTGTTTATTCGAAAAAAAAAAAAAGAATCTGATGTGCATAGCACACAGCCAAGGCATTTGCGCACACAGGCTCACTTTTTCTGCTGTTTCGTCACTGAAACACTTTAAACCGATTAATATGAGGTGATCGCCATTGAGCACCTTTTCGCCTACGAGAAAACACTTCATATAAACACAGAGTTCAGAAACTTCAGCACAACTGTAGGAAAAAGTGCATCCGTACTCCTGAGTATCACCGTCATGTTTGATAATCTGAACAGCTGTCAGCAAAAACAGTACGTCCTTGAGTTGCAAATGAGTGAAGAATAATTTGAACGCACATCGCATCTTCTCCTTGAAGCATACAATGGACGCTACTCAAGCATTTCTATTATGCGAACGTCTTTCAACATTCAAAGCGCCGAAAAGGGCAATTTGGTATAGTGAAAATGGATATGTAGTTGTAGTAAGAAGATGGGATTTAGTAAGTGAAAACGAAACAGAAGAAGACGACAGAGCGCGCGAGAGAGAGGCCAGCGTGAAGCGCGTGAGCTTCAGAACGTCGACGGGCAGAGCGTGCGTGGTCAGCGATCAAGGAGCAGCACGTTCGATCCGAGGAGTAGGCGGACCGAGCTGGGGCCGTCAGACCAGCCGGGACGAGCCTGGCGTTCCTGCGGCGAACGCGTGTCCCAGACCAGGCCATGCTGCGTGTTCCTGCGGTGGACGTGCGAGCGGGCCAGGCCAAGTTGCTGATCGTGTGCCAGATGGTGCCTGCGAGACCAACCAGCTACCGAGTTAGGGCCATGGTGTGGAGGCTGCTGGGGTCCGGCACTACCAACTGCTGAGGGCGTGGTCCTGGTGCCACGTCTGTTCCGGTACGGCACAACCGATCGCTGAGTGGACTCGGTGCTACTCCGGGTGCATCGGGATCCGGTTCTGCCTCTTCGACGGCTCATCACGCCTCTCCTGCTGCGAGCGTGCGTCAGCTACGCGGTCGTCGGTACTGTGAGTGACGTCTACGGACCACAGACTCCGTATTAGGCAAGACGCGGGGATAGTCGCGTACGGGTAGAGGACTCTAAGGACAGAAGCACAGAGGAAGAGTAATTGTGTGTATTAGTGTTCAGCAAGTGTATGCGTTTGTATTTGTGTTTTGATGGGTCTATAAATGTTTTTGTCTATAAATGTTTTCTTGTCCCTGACTGTCTGTGTCTGAGGGCCCACAAACCCACCACAGTAGTGCATATAGATTTCAAGAGCATGAAACTGGCTTCTATTTTTTATACCCGATAGGATAAATGTTTTCTTGTCCCTGACTCTCTCTGTGTCTGAGGGCCCACGAACCCACCGAAGTAGTGCATATAGATTTCACGAGCATGGAACTGGCTTCTATTTTTTATACCTGATAGTATCAATAAATTAATTTAGGCGTTCTGGAGTACGCTGCATTCGCCATGACGGCTTATTATTGTAAACGTGTCCAGTAAACTTGCGAGAATCACAAGAATGTGGTGTTTACGAAGTATCTCAACGACAAAATTGGTATAGTGTCAACTGTCAGGCTTAGTTTTATGCAGAAAGGAAAAACCACCCACATGATGATAATTTCGCTCCTTATAACAGCATTCTGATGCATCGTTGAAGCTATATGAAAGCAGTGTCGATTAATATTCCAATCATTTATTACACTATTGTTCTCGCGGTGCAAGGAATATAATACGTCATCATAATGCCGTGTCATTAGATATTCATTGCAATACGTTATTCTTAATGGGTGTACGATTACAATCAGTATTTGATGTGGATTACATGAATATACTTCCGAAATCACAGTGTTGAAAATTGGGCATTAGCTGTATACGCGTTTGCTTATGTCAAAAAGGCGCTGTGAAACAGATTTCAAATTAAGTATGGCTGACCAAAAAAAAAATGTATGACCCCGTACGCTGCTTTCTTTCCCACAATTCATTGTACAGCAAGGCTCGCTAATAGTACATGCGGTAGAGAAAACAGAACTGGCAGAATAAAATTTTAAATGTTTGATGTTTGCACTATCAAAGCATTTATTTGAACTGGAATTTATTGTTGAGTAGGCCTTGACTAATTCGATACATATACACACATTCCCGCTTAAGCAAGAATGTTCACTATTGAGACACAGCCGTGCAGAAAAGCTGCGCTTGCCGGACAATGTCCGAAGTAGCTTGAGTGTCAAGTTTGTTGGAAGAATAAGGACATAGTCTTCATATATTATTTGTCGAATACACTCAAGAAATATTTTGAATATTGTTTCAACTGCTGCCAGATTATCTGTGTTGCATAATTAATTATGATTGATGGGGTGTTACGTCCCAAAACCACGATATGATGAGAACGCGGTAGTGGAGGGCTCCGGAAATTTCGACCACCTGGGGTTCTTTAGCGTGCACCTATTATGTCTAAGTACACGGGCCTCGAGCATTTTCACCTCTATCGAAAATGCGGCCGCCGCGGCCGAGATCAACGTTACTAGAGCTTATTCTAGTAACGTTGGCCGGGATATGATTCCGCGACATGCGGGTCAGCAGTCGAGCACCCTAACGACTAGACCACCGTGGCGGATGATGTTGCATACTTAAGCATGCATGAAATTGTAGTATCCTGTATCATTCATATTTAAAGTTAACGTAGGTAAAGCTCTCGGTCGAATACATTGTAGGCCTACTGTACGTAGAGAAAGAACAGGGCATTTGAAATTACCAGCAGTTGTGCACACAAGCTTGTGCCTAATAAAATCTGCTTTTAGGTGCCATTGATGCACTCTTGCGGATACAGCGTTTGTTAGCTTTATGTCTTATCAGCGTGCAGTGGGCGCCTGTTGATTTTTTCTCTCTCGCTCCCAGAATATTCAAATTCTCTCAACAAGCTATGCTTTCTGGTGGTGATTTAAGGGCAAATTCTTTCCACTTCTTAGAAAACCGTTTGCCCTCGCCTTGGGTTTGTTACACCCTGCCTATTCTTGGTAAGGAATTTTGGGACCTTAAGTCCCAAGAATTATTATATTTTTCTTGGTAAGAACACATTGATGCGAACAACAGAAAACCGATTGACGCTGCTGTTGTTTGTGAATAGATCGATGGTATTGTCTGTTTTCTATTTGTCAGCACGTTCACTTCTTCCATCCAGGAAACTGAGCGCATAAACAGGAAAATTTTCACGCTTCCTTTTGTGCTATCTTCAAACTACATACGTGTAGCGGAACGTCATTAATACGTTATTTTGACGTTCCCTTACCTGACTGTGCGGGAGCGCTCTTCCGAAAAGTGATTTCATCTTCAAAGAAGTTAATCGTTTGAAAGTCAAACCACCAGGCCACCAACGTGAGATGCACAAGAACTTAGAGGACTATTGTGCTTCGTTTTCAAGAGTAGACCGTCATAACGTACTCAGGGCCTGTTCCCATGGCCTACTCAATCCTAGCCTGACTTTTCTTCTCAGTGGATGCCTCAACCATGCCACAAAAAAAAAGGAACGTCTGGGCGCTTAACATTCGCCATTTCAAAATATCGTACAACGTCTATTGCAAGCATAGTTGCGCGGTCCGCACTATGTCGTATTTCATCCTTTTGCTATTCAGCGAAGGGCCCAGTAGGCGTCCGAAAGGCAACGCATGAAGCTACGCAGCTGCTCACTTTGTTGATGATTTTGCTGATGATGATGATTAAATATGTGTCAGCACTTTTTAATGAGAGCGCCCTTAGAACACCCGCTCGTTGCGTAATCCACTTGTTTTCATCACTGACGCAACATTACGTCCCTCTATATATTCTACCACGCAATATTATATGCCTCAAAAAGACTCCTCCCACTACATGACACTCATATAGTGCTTCTTTTTTCGAAGCAGTTTCAAGCAATGGCGTCGCTCTGTGGTAGAACACGTGCTTGCCATGCAGAATCCCTGGATTCGATTCTTACTCAAACTTAGGATTATATTATTTTATTTGCATCTATCTTAATTTCTTGCGCACGGACAACGCTGTTTTTACCCCCACAGTGAATGACGCCGACACCGGACTTTTTTGCGGAACGAGAGCTTCAAAGCCGTCGTGTCATGCACCTCCAGTTGCCTTTTCTTTACTGCTGTTGAAGTTCGAAACTGTCGCTATTCGCATCCAAGAAAATACAAGCGACATCACACTGGGAGTATTGTGCGTCAGAATCGGGGTGCTTGACGTTGTGTTGCTGTCGGTCTTGCAGAATGAGTAATGTTTCTAATTACCGTGAAGTGTACGTGAGAACATCACGGTAGTATTCTTCAATAATTTTTGTGACAATCCCTTTAGCATAAACAAAGAGAACCGTGGTATAAGACAGGCTTCTTGTTTGTTCCTTTGCGAGTATATTGAACTTATAATGAAAGATGCCATGCTGTTGATGAAAGCTCCAGTCTCTGACATCATCAACATGGTTTATCAGAAGGCACCATTCTCCGTTCATTAAAAGGAGCGCTTTCTTGCCTGCATTACTATAACCGCAAGAATACTTTGCGCTGGGGGCACACATGTAGGCAACTTAGTAGGCACTATACTATCCTCAATACTAATCACGTAATTTGGCTTCGTGAACAAGAAACTTCACACTTCAGCTAGTGCAAATGCTTACGAAAAATATTTAAAAATCACCGACGACTACGATACTTCATAATGTGAAATATGAGCGCACCTTCGTGTTGGGGCAACGTCAACTGTGTTTGAAGTTTTCGCTATCCTCAATCCTAGCAACGAAATATCCGTTGCATATTACCACAGAAACTGCCAGCGCTCACGTGATGCGCACACCCCTCTGTTTTCTCTTTCTCTCTTGCTCTCTGTTCTATCTATTATTCTCTCTTTCTTTCTCTTTTATAGATAGATAGATAGATAGATAGATAGATAGATAGATAGATAGATAGATAGATAGATAGATAGATAGATAGATAGATAGATAGATAGATAGATAGATAGATAGATAGATAGATAGATAGATAGATAGATAGATAGATAGATAGATCCCTGTTTTACATTGTAGCGAGGCTTGCCTGATTCATTTGGTACGTACTCGTTCGCGCAGTTACGCCACCGACGGCGACGGTGACGCCTCTCAACGCAGGAACGGGCATGTAAGAGCTGGGCTCTAAAACATGCTAAACAGCAAACAGCAAAATAACAAGAAATGATAGCAAGAATAATGAACCAGGCATCAGAAGTACATCTCGGTTCATTATACAAGGTAACTGGACGCCCCAGTTTCGTCAAAGTAGATATCATAATGTTCTGAAGTTAACCATTCGTAATCTTGTGTAGTTAAATGGTCGCATTGTTCTTAAGTTATGCTGTTCGTCGTTGTAGAGCCTGTAAGGTTTAGCGCCGGGGTTGTGATTGTCTCCTCCATATATCTAATCTCTGCTTGTGGAACCACCAGCTTCGGGGTCTCGTCTGGGATCGTTGTTGCTCTGGCCTCCATGTCTTCCAAGCCTGCATGCGAAATTCGAGGTCGATTTCACATGTTACCCATCTCAACCATTTTATGCATTTATGTATATACGTAAATATGACAAGCATAACAGAAATAACAATGATGTTATGGCTGTTTGGGGTTTAACGTCCCAAAATTTTGCTAGAATTATGACGGGCGCCGTAGTGGAGGGCTCCAGAAAATTTGACCACGTAGGGTTCGTTAACGTGCACCTAAACCTAAGTAAACGCGCCTCAAGCCTCCTCGCTGGCATTGAAAATGTGGCCTCCGCGGCCGGTATTCGATTTCCTGACCTTCGGATCAGCAGTCGAGAACCATAACCGCTAGCCCACCGCGGCGGGCAACAAAACATAAATGCGCCTGCACTCGTGAGCTATAAGCGATGGAACACCAAATCCGCGTCTAATCAATCATTGCTCAGAATGAACCGATCTGAAGGTGACGTGCTGAACTGCAAGAGCGACCTTCGCACTTGAGCATTTAGCGTTATTAACAATTCTGCGCTCGCCAATTGCGTTTATCCGCTATTGCCGTTAAAAACTAACGTCATTGTTTCCGCTCATATTGCTCACGACTGTATGTATGTATGTATGTATGTATGTATGTATGTATGTATGTATGTATGCATGTATGTATGTATGCATGCATGTATGTATGTATGTATGTATGTATGTATGTATGTATGTATGTATGTATGTATGTATGTATGTATGTATGTATGTATGTATGAACGTATGCGTGTGTCCGCTACGGTGGATCAGGGGCTACGGTGCTCGGCTGCTGACCCGAAGGTGACGGGTGGGATCCCGGCCGCGGCGGTGACATTTCGATGGAGGCGAAATGGCAGAGGCCCGTGTACTGTTCGATGTCAGTGCACTTTTAAAAAACACCTGATGGTCTAAATTTCCGGAGCCCTCCAATAAGGCGTCCCTCATAATTGAAGCGTGGTTTTTGGACATAAAACCCCAGATATGTATCTATGTATGTTAGAGCACTGCACGGGCCGTGATTCTCGGCCCGGGCCCGACCAGAGCCCGGCACTCGTTGAAGTTCACCCGCCCGAACCCGGCCGGGTCAATCAAAAAGCGAAACCCGAGTCCGGCCTGAACGGGAGAATAAAATTTCACCTACCCGTCCCGGCCCGTCCCGACCGCAGATCGGGCCCGAGAAAGGCCCGAGCCATGAATCTAGATGGTGTTGCCCGAACATGAGATTGACAGCAAAGCGTTTTGAGCAGCAAATGTCTACGCTTTGTTGGCGCACGCTACGCTAACACGTGTGCTTTATTCTACGGTAATTCCTCGTACAAAAGGGCCTCACTGCGGTAACAGTTGACCAGACATACTGGGTACAATGAACGGCTCTTCATCAGCTGTATACTGTGCATATTCTTTTAAAACAAATACAATGGGAATCAGGAACAGCGTTTGGTAGCGGACATGACCATCGACAGAATTTTGTCTTCGACGGTGCAAACCCGCGTTAGATCACGGTGAGGTAGGTGGGGAGTGCTTGTGTGGCTTGGGTAGGGAACAAGTGTTGGTGAGCTTGACTTTTGCACGGCCCTACCAACGCCCATGGTAGCAGATATGTTAGCAAAAAAAGTGATTTGCAGCACCACCCTTGTTTCAGCAGGGAGCGCAATAAGAACAGATCAGACAGAAAACAGAACGTTCTCTTCACTTTGTTTTATTATGACCTTTATAGAAATTGGAAGCATGCTTTACATCTAACGCAATCATGCACCCTTCTGGATATGTAGCATCTTGCATCGGCAATAGAAATAGAGAAAAAAAAGTCGAAATTTTTACCATTGTTCTAAATACGTTAACCTAGATGAACAAACTCCACGCACCACGTGTACTTTTGGAAATAGTTGCAAACAGCCGAAAGGACAGAAAAAAATATTTACTATACCGTTATTTCTACACATCGCACCAGTGATAGTATATGCAGTCTATAGGGCCGAAGAACTTGTGTATTTATTTATTGTTTGCTGCGCTTCATGTTTACTTTAACTTCTAATTTTCTACTGACTTCCCTCTGTGACGCCTTTGGCCTTTAGGGCGTCAATAAAGGAAAATCAAATGAAATAAGTTTTTGTGGCATTGTTCACAGTTCGTCTTTTACAAGTCATTCTGCAGAAAGTCAAATTTATCAAGAGATTTTGGCTGTAAGCACGCCATGCTCTGTTGCATCAGATATCCTGCCGCACTACAGTTTCTTGAACTGTCTGCGCTAGCCGCAGGGGCGCAATGACGTCTGCCTTGCGAATAGTGAAGGCGTCGGCAGTCGTAGTTCTCAGACCTCCCCCATTGGAGCAAATTTTGGACGTCTCTACGTACTTCTGCATATTAAACATAGCTTTAAAGCTCGTCGCTTCATTTCTAATGTTCCCGAACATCATGCCACTCTTCAATATAATCTATAAAACTCGTCTTTGAGGGCTTCTCCTTGTAGGTTTCAGCAATGTATGTCACGCATGATTCGTACTATGCTCTCTTTTTTATATTATAATATGTAAGCTTTGCTAACGTTGTTGTACCGGTTGAAGGTGGCAATTGGACTACGCGGGTAGGAGTGGCAGGAGCTGGACGAAGAAATTTTGATCGGTTTTCGGGATTGGTTCCAGTTTGGTAATGAAGGCGTGAATATGCTTCTCGACGCTTACTCATTGTATGCACATGGTTCTAGGTAAGGGGACATCACCCAGTGTGGAATTCGTAATAGTCCTTTTCTTCAAGCCACATATATCGTCCAGGGAACATATTATGCCCAACAGCTTGTTTAATGGACCTATGCTATTCCTGCAGATTCTAACGCGGTCGCGGCAGTATCGTAGCTCTCGCCCAACATGGCGGACCGCGACGTAAACTCAGACGTTAACAATGTGGGCACACAAAGCAGGCTGCCCCTGTCCAAGTCGCGTCACATGACCACTTGGAGCCGTGACGGAGCTCGGAAAAAGAACGTGTCTTGATATAGTGATTCTATGTAACGAGACTACGCGCAGACCTTTCGTTTTAGTGGACAGCGGGAACTTTCAAGGAAGTTGCCCTGCTTTGGAGCTCCATGACTGCTGTTCAGATGATCAGTTATAGATATAAATTTATTAGATAAATTTATTGTACAAAATAAATTCAGGATATAAAATAATACCGAATGCGATTAATAAAACAAAGAACATTGAGATCTTAACTATATAAGCGCCTAGTCTATCAAGTAGCCCCTTATGCAAGAAGCAAAGGAAATTAAGTACCTGTCCCTCAAAAAACTTTGCCAAATAGCTTGCCCCCCATAAAAAAGCGTTTTTCGAGCTATAATACGTAGAAAATACGTGTATGTATCCGCACCGTAAGTGGAACAATGTTAAAGCAATACTACAGTGACACGCAGTTTGCCTATTATAAGAACATTACTCTTTCTCCATTCTAAATTTACCACGCTCACCGCAACAAGTCTATTGGTTATCGAGAAAACTTGCGAAAAGAAAATGCTGAGGGCAACGCCATTTTGAAATTCACGCACCAAACGCCGTGACGTCACACATTTGGACGGAATCTATTACTGCCCACATAGTTACAAATCCTTAAAAATGAAGTGCATTAGACCTTACAGAGGGCCATAGATGTAACCCACCTAGTTTCAGGAAATTACTTTGAGCAAAGGCCTCCGAAGTACGACATATCAGTGCCATCAGGCGTGGAGATTTCGGCACGAAACTTAAAGGTGGAACTTTGACATCTATTTTCTCCTGTATTAATAAACTTATCATGGTGCAGTTAAAGACATTAGAGCTCTCAAATTACACTTTATCAATCTAAAACTATTTATTGTTTCACTCTAGTGTCCCTGTAAGAAATGAGCAAAGTCCAAGCCCGGCCCGACCCCCGCCACCTCAAACCAGGGCCCGGCCCTCAGCCCGGACCTTCAGGCCTGAGACCGGCCCGGGCCCGGCCGTAAGCCCGGAGCTTCAGGCCAGAGCCCGACCCGGGCCCACCGTAGAAAATACTTTACCCGGCCCGGCTCAGGCGGGTTTTCGGGCAGGCGCGAGCCCATGCAGTGCTCTAATGTATGTATGTATGTATGTATGTATGTATGTATGTATGTATGTATGTATGTATGTATGTATGTATGTATGTATGTATGTATGTATGTATGTATGTATGTATGTATGTATGTATGTATGTATGTTTTGTAAACCTCAGTATGATAACACATTTAGCGCACTTTATCGACATCATATTCGGATGACGTATAATGCGCTTCAAGTATTTACGTCCGCTTTGCGCTGCAAATACTTTAGCTAAAGATTCTACTAAAAGTAAACGAAGTTTGGCTCCTCGTTTTGGATGGGACTGATATTAGTCTTAGTGTTGCGCTAAACATGGAATTATAACCTCCAGTTGCAAATCTGGCGGCTAAATATTGTCTTCTTGAAGACGTTAATTGTCTCCGAACATAAGTGGGTCCCACTCATTACTTGCATATTTTAAGACTGGTTTGCCGAAAGTAATGCCAGGTAGATGAATTCGGACAGGGTTCTTGAATGCAACAACAAAATGACCTTCAGCGTGAGTCTAATTTCAACGTTTTCAATAGAACCCAGTGATTCGGCGTTACCATGAACACAAAAGTGCGCAGCGCTGTTTTTCACCTATGAAACCGTAATACGTTGGTTGGTGTTATCACTGTACTATCTTTCGTAAAATATGTCTCGGCCACCTGATCTTAAAAAAAAACTGGAATGAAATATGATTGCCGCTAACATGCACCGAAACCTTTCAATGACTGGAAGTAAATGCCGACTCTTAGCAGGTTCGAAAGGGAATAGCTTGATGTTGCCTTATGAGGCACAATACATCGGGTATCACAAGTTATGATTATCTGCACACCCCACTTAAGTGCTTGAAATTCACATTGACAGATGAAGATGCTGTGTGCATTTTTAAATATTATATGGTGCTTATGCGTGTGCAGAACCCTCACATGCGACAGCTTTGACAGACGAATTAAGTGATGCTATAAGTAAACTTCCCTTTAATGATACACATAAACATTCGTGAACGTTAAATTGTACGCCACAGGTCCGCTCACCGACGAATGTGAAGAGCATCAGTGCCGTCCCGAACGCCACGACGATGCAAGTCAGGATCATGGCGGCCCACTTCCACATGCTGCGTGGCTTGTTATCACTGCAGAAAAGAACGAGACAGTGTATTAAAGCAAGGTAAATCAGTCCAATCTCAGCAACCTTCTCCTTTATGGGTCATCAGTGGTTGATCTGCCCTGGCACCAGCTTTTAAGAATGTGTCAGTGCTCTACCATTTTCGCCACTGTTTCAAACTCTTCGGCCTAGTTTTTTAAATACGTGATGATGGTGTTAGGTTTCATGGCGTTGAATTCATGCTAACCGATAATGTGTAAAAAGATAACAGATCTCTTCCCCGATTTCATTATGCGCATCCAAGGTAGATTGAAGCACGTGTTCTCTAATAGCCAGGAATTGGGGACATTGACGTAATTGAAGAAGCTGCCCCCCGAATGCCACAACAGAAGCTATAATATCGTGGACGCTGCCCGCAGCAGTGGCGAGGTGGACTCGCTGAAGCATTTAAGCATCCTCTTTCTCACACTCCCGCACACGCTCCTGAGCATTGCAGTCAAAAACTTTGTCAGCAAAAACTTGTCAGCAACTTTGACGGGGTGTCGAAACAGCACAGAGCTGTTTCGACACCCCGCCAAAAAATGTAGGAACAAATGTGGGCTTTGGAAACAGCACGAATAAAACCGCCAAAAACGACTAAGGAAGTTTCACGAATTTAGTTGCACAAGAAACTATCCTATCAATGGAAAGAGCGTTTCTCAGCGAATATAAAACCAGGAGTCATTTCTGAAACCTCATCTCTGAGCAGTGCAATCGAAGTTGGAAGAGCCCAACCAGGGCATCAATCTTAGGTAGACGCTTCGTGGCATCTTATGACAATTACGCTTAGAATGTTCTAGTGTTTCCCTAGTATCTGAAACCGAGAGTCGTTTTCAGGATCTCGTTTCGTTCGTGAAATATGATTCTCTTGCGTGTCTGCTTTCCATTCAGCTGCAGCGGGGCGTCCGGCCACCATCGATAGCGCGACATGCACATGTCGTGAAATCCTCGGGATGCAAGAAATCATGTCCCCGTTTAACAAAGGGAAGTTTCCACCACAATAATACGCATATTAAATAGGCAGGCTGTCCTGTCGACATGTTAGTGCAGACAGTATGCTAAAGCAGGAAAGCTCGAAAAGGTGCCTTCAGGTAAACGTGAGAGCTGGCAGCCGTGATCAGTTGCAATTCGCCGTAATCTCTTTCAACTGCGAAAGATGGCTGCAAAAGTATGGCTTCTGTGTTCAGGTAAGCAACACCCGTTGAATGATAATTTGGGTAAATACTGAAGTGTGGCCTGCGATAAATATCATAAGAAGCAGTTTGTCACCTATGCTGCCGTTTTTTTCTTTTACCGTATTTCGCGATTGGAAGATCTGTCAACTGTTGACTAATAGTAGAAATAAACGGGAAAAGTGTACCATTCGGTGGTTTTCAACCGGTTCTCTGTAAAGCCTATGCTTGCCACCCTGTTGTAGAAGCCATAGTGATTTTTGCTAGAAATAATTAAATTTGCAATGTAATAGGAATCGACTGCCTCCCACCAGCCGGCAACCAGTGAATAAATAAACTTTCACTGTCATAATATTCTGACGGAATGGTGCATTCAAGCGCAGTTTGCGGAACTACTTGATCTGCAATGTATAACATGTGGTGTTCTTGTGCGTATTTTGTCTTATTAATTTTAGGCTTGTTTGCACGTGACGTGTTTTTGTGCTCGTATACATGTCATCATCATCCTGACTACACCCACTGAATGGATAGGCGTCTCCCATGTTTCGCCAATCAAGCCGGTCCTGTGCTTGCTTCTGCATTGTTATACCCGTGAAGTTCATCTTATCTATCCACCCAAGTTTCTGTCTCCCCCCTCGCGCGTTTGACTTCTCTTGGATCCAGTCAGTTACCCTTAATGACCAGAGGTTATCCTGCCTTCGCGTTGCGTGGACGGCGCATCCCATTTCTTCTTCGTGATTTCAACTATGGTATCCGCAACACGCGTTTGTTGCCAGGCATGTTATGCTCTCTTCCTGACTCTTAATGTTACACCTATCCTTTTCCTTTCCATTGCTCGCTGCGTCTTCTTCAATTGAAGTTGAACCTTCCTTGTAAGCCTACAGGTTTCTGCTCCCTATTTAAGTAGCGGTAAGATTCTGCTTTTATATATCTGCCTTTTCAGGGATAGGAGTAAACTACTGTTCATGATTTGATAATGCTTGCCGAATGTGCTCCACCCCATCCTTATTCTTTTAGTTTTTTCACGGTCATGGTTCGGTTCCGCGTTTACTACCTGTTCTAAGTGGACGTATTCCATTACAGCTTCCAATGTTTCGACAACTACCGCAAAGCGCTGTTCTCTCCCGAGAGTGTTGCACATTACTTTAGTTGTTTTATTCATATTACCTTTCAGACCTACTCTTCTGCTTGCCTTGTCCAATTCAGCAATCATGACTTACATGTATACATCTATTTATGGCAAATCCCGAATGAAAAACATAGCTGTCCGTTTTCGGACGTTAAACGCCATATACAATAACATAACTATTTAGAGTGCCTGTTTGTTCTTATAGGCGATTATGCCTGTTTGTCGTTTCTTTTCGTGCCCTAACTTCCTGTTGCACTCTGCTATGGAACACCTGGTGATGACAAATTGGCAAGCAGGGTTATGGTCTGATTTTAATTTTGTTCGAGAAGGCTACTGGTCCGATCTCTCAATATGAATGCCCATGTGTCTTCCGTGAGCGCTTGCAACATATGTACCAGGGATATCCCCAGAAATTTTCAAGTTGTGGCCATTTCGATAGGAAACAAAACTATGGTGTGGGCAATATATTAAGTTTAAGAATTTCCAATGTTCAAACAAGTTCTCGTTTTCGACGCACATCCAGTTTTAACTCCGCCTCACGCAAATCTGGTAACTTGAGGCACATCTGTCACCTCCGAAGCATTACCACTGACTGTGAGATTCGCACCTATAAAACGGAGCCAAGGACGCTAGTGCACGATCTGTCCCTCTGGCGTGGGCGGTCTTGGAGGCCAGAAGGCAACCTGTTCCGACTCCTTTTAGGTAACCAGGTGGAGAGAGGCACGGCACGCTGCTAGAGAACGTACCTCACTGTTATACGAGTCTCGTATGTAGGCTGTCTGCCCACAGGTGTTGCGGACACACGCTTATAACTTTTTTCGTTCCTCGAACGCGCAGTTCCGAGGGATCAGTCGCAGCGGTGGGCACTCTATCGACAGCAGTGGGTGGTGCAGCGGAGTGAGTGCTGGCCTTTCCACCGCCGCCCACAGTGCGGAGAACTATGATATTCTTACATATCAATTGAGAAATGTCCGGAGGGGGGATACCTCGCCACAGAAGCCCCCGTCTGGCTTCGCTGCCTAAGTTACCTATACAACAAGCCAATAATGGGGCTTTCATTTCGACGCAAGTGACTATTAGATTTCGTACAAATAATAGTGAAGAAAGTAGCAAGGTGGTGGATGGAGATTCTTGCAGTGAGTCTCAAAGTGAACGTTTGCACTAAGCATAAAAAATGTAAAAAAAATGGACAAGGGGCTACTTTAGTAGATATTATTTTACAGGGGTGAACAGCACGAATAAAAACTAGGGTGTTGTTCTGAAGCAGTACCCAGATGATAGAAAATTCGAATACAAAATTTGTTTACTTACTCTTTTGTGAAGAAATCTGCAACATATAAAAGAAGAAATCTTGGCGAAAGCCTGTTTTGATGACTGTCTTTTGAATTAATATCCCGGAACCAGCGTACTTTGTATAGTAGCAAAAAGAGCTTGTGCACTTTGCTTCATTTTTGTCATGACACCCTTCTTTCAGGGTTAGTAAAAACTGCCGAGCCTGCACGGAACGTGCAGCACTGTCCCAGCGAAAGCTGGAAGAGCGGCCTTCCTAGAGCCTCAAGCACACTTGGGTGGTACCCACTACGCCATAACTCATCATAACTCTTGTGTAGAGGACAAGCGTCCACTATGCCATTATTCGCCATTCTTCGGAAAAGCGCGGTAACCGCTATACACTTGTAAAGCATTATGTGCACATTGTTGATGCTGTGGCTGACGACGATGAAGAATTATGCCTGATGCATGTGTAATGGATTGGAGCATTGAACGGCCCACTCGTTACGCAATTCGCATTGTGTGACGCCTGGTTGTTCCTTTACTGTTCTAAAGCGCTTTATTACACATGTTAACGAGACTCATTACCCGACATCAACCCTTCGTAGGGTCAGTTTGCAACGCAGTTTCAAGCCCTGGCGAAGCTCAGTGATATAATACTGAGCTGCCACGCAGAGGGCCCGGGTTCGATTCCCATTCCGTCCTAGGTACTTTTTTTTTACTAATTTAGTTATTTTTTCTTATTTCGCGCAAAAGTGGTTACGGAGACCGGCGGCGGTGGCGGCGGACAACTACGGCGCAAAAACGGCCCTTGTTGTGATGTCATAACAGCTTTCGCTGTAATCCATTTCATGCAATTATATATTTCGTAGAATAAAAAAAAACAACTGCACGACAGCACTTAGCTGCTTCTGTTGTCGTGCTGCTTGTTTTGGGTGAACTCCCTAAACGTATTTGTCAAGGGGAAAACCTAGGGGCGTTAGCTTTGGGCAGAATGTTTGATAGTATCAATAAATCACTGCAATGACTGCTATTGTGACATTCGGTAAGAGTGAGTCAAAGAGCGCTTGCCTTTTCCGGGTCTCAGCGGTAGCTGAGGCTCAAGATCATGCTTCGCTACATCGAAACCACGTTCGGGGGTTCCAACAAGAACCCGGAACATGGTGTCCTCTGAGGTTGCCCATTTTCATCGTCGTGTGACGGAAAGGTCCCGGTAACAGAAACATCAGGAGAAAATACAATATGAGAATGCAAATATGTTGAAATCAGGGAAGTACATTACGTTGCGATCACAGCAATTTAATTGCGAAAAAAATATTAGAGCGTGAATTAGTTCATTAAACATTTATAGCAGAACAATAAAATTGGCTCGAAATAGTGAGCACTGGACAGTGCACGAAGACTGCTGAATATACTTGAATAGTGCGCGAGGAATCAATAAAATGAAATTTTTATATTTTCAACTGGCGTCTAGAGACACGCTTATATGTTCCCCTGGTTCGGTTTTGCAGATACAGTAGCATAACTTCAGTATCTTTCAACACTTTTCCATAACTGGAAGAAGTGCACATTGCATTTACATAGAGAATTTATGTCATTTATTCGTCAATCATTTTTCACAGTCAAGGCATTGCCGAAGGGTCAGGACAAAATGAAAGTTAACTTGCTCATGGGGCTTTTTCCACACCGCTTTGCGCAACATTTTAGTTGGACGCAGAATACTAAC
>JALIZH010029007.1:0-15889 GCA_030522465.1 Rhipicephalus appendiculatus | reverse complement strand
GGACACGCAGTTATTTACAAGGACGGACTCTATTTGTGAACACTGAAGATGGTCCAACCTCCCAACATCCCACGCACCATGGAGTTCCGCAAGGTGACGTCCTGAGTCCAGCCCTCTTCAACCTCGTTCTCATTGGCCTGGTGGAACGACTACCGAGTGTGGTCAAGCTATCAATGTATGCTGACGACATCTGCGTCTGGGCATCTGGCTTGACACGGCCTCAGGTACGCGCAAGGCTTCAGAAAGCTGCGACATTGGTATCGGTGTACCTCAGTGAACAAGGGCTGAAGATATCGCCAGCGAAATGCGCATTGGCTGCTTTTAGCCGAGAACCAATGAGACCATATCCTATATCTATCGACGGCCAAGTCATACCTTATATCAGGACGCACAAATTTTTTGGCGTAATCATCTATAGGAACCTCTGCTGGGGTCCTCACGTGGTATACTTGAAGAAGCGCCTGACAGACATTGCAAACTTATTCAAGTATTTTGGAGGGAAAACCTGGGGGACCTCAGTACATGCAACGATGCAACTCTACGAGGCGCTTTTTCTCGGCTATTTGCGATACAGCTTGCCTGTGCTGACCAATACCTGCAGGACCAACATTTGCACACTCGAAAGCGTTCAGGCTATGGCACTCGGAATTTGTATGGGGCTACCACGATGTTCGTCAACATTTGAGACAATTGTGATTGCAAATGACTACCCGGCCAAGACGCATATTATAATGGAAGCACTCAGAGCACACGTAAGGCATCTTAATCGCGCCCCTGTCCATCATTTAGCTTCACTGCCAGAAGACACCGACCTGGTGCCTCATTTTCTCCGACAGTTCTGTCCTACCGTGCACGCTTACCAACAGGATATACAGCTCCAGCCAGAGTTCCAACTCCCCCCATGGTGTATGACTCATCCACAGGTTCGACTCACGGTTCCAGGCATACGGTCAAAAGCCCGGCTCTCGTCTCCAGCGCTTAAGCATCTTTCTCTTCTGTTGCTGTATGAGACGTACAGCGAGCATAACCATATATATACTGACGCCTCAACCACTGTGGATGGGTCGGCAGGGTCGGTGATCTTTCCTGAACAGCAACCACCTTGAAGATCAGGCTATCTCACCAGACGACATCGACAGCTGCGGAACTTGCTGCTCAACGAAGCGCACTTAAAGTAATTCACCATCAACAAGCCAAGAAATGGAGCGTGTTCACGGATTCCAAGGCAGCATTACAGTGTTTGACATTCGCCTTATGTCGGGGACCTCATGAACAACTAGTGTTGGAAATCAGGGAGCTCCTCCACCACCTCTTTATCCAAGGACATGACATCACGTTTCAGTGGCTTCCAGGTCACTGCGGCATATTGGGCAACGAACATGCCGACACAGCTGCTAGATCTGCGCACGAAGACGGTATACAAGAAGCCATCCCTTTCTCAAGGACTGATGCTGCCATGAAAATACGAGCGATTGCAAATGAAGATGTTAAATCCCCGTGGAACCCAACAAGTTTACGGCACACACGTCTGCATAGGCTGGACCCGTCTCGTCGACTTCGGCCTCCGTACGGACTCTCTCGACTCGAGACAACGGTGCTTTGCCGACTGTGGCTTGGTGTCTCTTTTACCAAATCTTTTGCCTTCCGAATCGGCATGGAAGAAGGTGCTGCTTGCGACCATTGCGGCAGCGATGAAACTATTGACCACATGCTTTGTCACTGTCCTCGCTACAGCGCGCATAGACTGCCGCTAGCTGCTGTGTTGGCCCGCCTAGACGAAAGAGCCTTGTCAGAACAGTCAGTGCTCGAATGCCGACGCGAACTGTCTTCACAGAGAAAATCAGTCAAGGCCTTACTGAACTTTTTGCTTGGCAGTGGCCTATTGAATAGGCTATAGCACCCCGCCCCTCTTTTTTCTCTCTTTTTTTTTATCCGCGCGTCTACTCTCCTCTTCGCTTTCCTTTTCCATCTTTCTTTTCCCTTTCCCCCCTCTCCTTAGTGCAGGGTAGCAAACCGGATGCTACACTTCTGGTTAACCTCCCTGCCTTTCTCTCTTGTTATTCTTTCTCTCTCTCTCACGTCCCAAAACCACGATACGATTACGAGAGACGCCGTAGTGGAGGGCTCCGGAAATTTCGACCATCTGGTGTTCTTTAACGTGCACTGACATCGCACAGTGCAAGGGCCTCTACCATTTCGCCTCCATCGAAATGCGACCGCCGCGGTCGGAATCGAAGCTGCCGCGAGTTGGCTGAAGTTAATTCTGATACCATAATAACTACTGTTGGGGTTTTAAACCCCAAAAGCGCGATATGATTGCGAGGGACACCGTCGTAGAGGGCTCCGTATATTAGGATGCACCAAAATCAAAGCACATGAGCACGGACCTCTAGCCCTTTGTCTCCACGAAAATGAGGCCACCGCGGCCGGGATTTGATCCCACGACCTTTGGGCCAGCAGTCGAGCACAATAACCACTAGACCACCAGAGAGGGCAAGTTAGTTTTGGTGAAGCATCACGTTACTCGGCGAAGGACATTAAAAGGAGAGCACAGGACATGCGTTGGTTGCACAGGACAGCGCTAGTAACGTATTGTTTCTGTTCTGTTCTATCTCGCTTGCTGTGGCGATGTTCATGTATTCCCTCGGCTACTCCCTGTCTATAGGTTTTGCAAAATGAAGTTCAACCAACTCGCCCAGCTTACCATTTTGATTCAATATATTCCTGGTACATCATCCCCTCTTCTGTGCTGTCCTATTCTTGTGCATCGTGTAGTAGCGCGATGTTTCATCAAGATGAACACTTATGTGCGTCAGCTCTTACCAGTGTCAGGTGTTTTCACAGTTACTGGTCACAGTGTTTGCTTCGCCTGCGAAGTTTGGTGCAGGCGATTCACACGTAAATTCATCAGCCTTTGGTTCTAGCCAACGGTGGGCAGTTTTAATAATAATATAATATTATAACCTGGATGCAAACTATGCATTCAGATGATGACTACCGCCGTGGCTAAAAGCACCGCTAATGACTTTTACGTGAACATTCGTGGTGATTTCACATGCAAGACAGAAAACGTCATTTACTTGCTGGAGTGCTCTATCTGCAAGTTGCAGTATATCGGCCAAACCGCAAATGCATTTCGGTACCGCTTCAATAAACACAAGGCGCATGTACACTCTATGCTTCATTTGCCGATATCTAGACACGCTGCCACCACCGGACATGCATTTGAATCATTTAGGGCGACTATTTTAGAATCCGGATTCACGTCACATTATAAGCGCGAATTGCGCGAGTCATTTTTAATTCACAAGTTCGGTACGGCATCCAGAGGTTTAAACAAAAATGCGGGTAAGCTGGCGGGCGTGCTTCCATAGCATGCATTGCATGCCTACATGCTGTAACAAATGCGCTCGTGTTTGTTTCTGCGTTCGTGCAGTCCGGAAGTGCTTTTTTTTGTGTTTTTTTTTTCGCTCTATTGCATCTTAGATTGCTCTCGTTTTTGTGCTCTGTATGCCTTCCACAAGCGCCGATGTATCTTATGTGGAGTGCTTCGTTTATGTGTCGCGGTATCTCACTGGCCAGTGACGCGGTTCCTGGTGTTGCACGATATTTGTATTTCTATTGCTTTTCACAGTATTGTTTATTTTTATTTTTGTTTCACCAAGTGCTATATAATGTTATTCTCAATGCGCAGTGGGTCTTATTGTGGTGCATTGCGCAAGAGTGTGAAACTACACCCACATAAATAGTGCCTTCAAGATGTACTCCCTTCATTCTGACGAAGGCTGGTCCACCAGCCGAAACGTAAATAAAATATTTCGCACATGCATCCTTTTATTCATTCATATTCCGTGCCGGAACCATCGATCTTCAAACCCAATATATATATATATATATATATATATATATATATAAGTATGAGAGGTGGCACTTCAAGAAAACTGCATTTATTACGTCGACGTTTCGGTCAGAGCCTGACCTCTTGATAAAGGTCAGGCTCTGACCGAAACGTCGACGTAATAAATGCAGTTTTCTTGAAGTGCCACCTCTCATACTTATACTTATACGGCAACCAAAGGCAACCACTCCTTCAACTATATATATATATATATATATATATATATATATATATATATATATATATGTATATATATATACATATATAGAGAGAGAGAGAGAGCATTAAGAAAAACCAACATTGGCAGCATTGACCCGACGTATGTAAAACATAAAAACCGGGATCTGAGCAGGAATCGAACTCAAGCATGCATGGCGGTCAGGTATTCTATCACAGAGCTGCACCAGGTCTTGAAACTGCTTTGGAAAAAGACCCTATGCTGGAGTAATGTTGGTGCAGCGTAAATTGTGGTTGTAGTGCTGGCTATCTAATTTAATAACAATACCATAAACATTATATATGTACCCCTGTCATCCAGTTGTCATGTCGCGTTAATATTAATTGTGGTTCCCAATATGACTCCACGTTCATAGTAGTAGAATAAACATTATGTTAGTGTTCCTATGACTCAGCAATCTATATTCAAACGTGGCTCGACCGCGAAGGAATACACTAATGAAAGTTACGTATGATATTCACGTCATCGCACCGTAATGCGCACTTCGTTTCGAGAATACTGACGTCAGTGCTCTCATGTCAGTGCTAACGTTACGTCACACCATAAGTTCCCCTTTAAATACCAGTGTAGCCGACGTTTCTGGAAAGTCCACGATGTGCACGTTACTACTACACTTACAAAAACATGTCGGACCATGTCGTAACGACTGGCTCAAAGCGAAAAAAAAATCCGCATGAAAATTACTCGCCGACTGCTTCGGATGAAGCCAATTTCCAAAACGCGTGGGATTTGCAGAATTTTCTTCTTTTTTCATACATATAGCAGGAATTCATTCTTTCAGGTTTTCATCAGTGCCCACAAACAGTTCTACGCCTTTCTAAAGAAGCAGTTTTATTACACAAAGAACACAAAACAAAACACACACCCGAAGCAACACTGGTACGGTAATGATAGCAGTGGCGTTAAGAAGAAAATGTGAAATTAAGCAGCAATTATTGAACGAACAATGGAAAATTAGTCTGCGCTAAAAAAAAACTCGTTACATGTCGAGAAGGTATGCGTAATGGTATGTCCTAGTTTAATCACATAAAGATGACATATCAGTTATGTTATAAAGGCAAGGCTCCTTAACTCGCGTTGGTGAACGCGAGTTACGGGGCCCCTAATCATAGAGGTTAACGAAGTTTAGACTTGAAGAGCTCCCCGAATTCTCCAAGCAATGAAGTTTACGGCGAAGGCAGTAAAAAATGTTTCTCCAATTTCATTTTGTAGGTAGTCAGGCTATAGAGCCATCGTTCAGTAGGATTAGCGCTGCATCATGAAATTTACACTGCGAAAAGGCACAAATCTGAGGTGATATATTGACAGAATATTTAACACCCTGCCAGGTGCTTAGAAGTTATATTGAGCAAAAAAAAAAGTCACCTCTTACTTAGGCGAAGTATGCTAATTGGAATATGTAATTAATTACCACGCCCTTCCTGCCACTCTGAGTGTTTCATAAATTCAGAGCGATTTGGTGGGGCTTCCAGGGAAATACAGGCGAATGAAAGCATAAATATATGACTGCGATAAGCCTCAATAATCCCGATATGAAAGAATTTGATTCTAAAAGACTGAGTTCATCTTTTCAGCACTTGTTATGCACAGCGACAATGGAAAAGAGCGGAACAAGGAAAGGCAGGCAGAATAGTTAGACGCATGTTCGGTTTCCTACCCTCCAGTTGGGGGGGACGAATAAAAGGGCTAAAAGACAGACAGATGAAAATAGGAGATATATTGACAGAATGATGCGATCACTTGCGGGATCCATAGGTCGGCGAACTCACTCGACTCACTCGGACTCACTCAGACTCAGATCAAGCCGTGAGTCTGAGGCTGAGTGAGTCCGGGTGAGTAATATTCTGGTGAGCCTGAGTCCGAGTGAGTCCGGCTGAAGAAAATTTTTGTGAGTGTGAGTCCGAGTGAGTCCGGCGCAGGAAAATTTTGATGAGTCTGAGTCCGAGTGAGTCCAAAGCGCAAGATATATTTCTTGAGTGAGTCTGAGTGAGTTCCACTTTTTTTGCCGACCTATGGTCATATCTCCTCATGTTCAGCCTTATTATCAGCCTTATCTGGATTCACGTTTGTACTCACGTCTGCTCATACGTATTCCAAAGCAGTATCGTTCATACACCATTTCAATATTTATTGATCAAAGGCGTGAATTACGTAGGGGGATGCCTTGACCTCCCCCCCCACCAGCTCTTCCAGGGACGTTCTTGATAAATATTTATGTTGTCATCTTTTTCAATAAAAATGGCCTTACTGGTTTGCGAGCACTCACAACTCGTATTCGAACGTACTATATCAAAAGGCGCCAAGCAGAGCACCGATTACGTAAAATATTTGTGTTAAAGCGCATTGACACCATTGTCGAAGAAGTTAATTCTAGTCTAACGGACTCATGAGTCGACTCACTTCGGACTCACTCAGACTGAGATTGAGTCGTGAGTCTGAGTGAGTCCGGGTGAGTAGGCCTAATGCTTTGGTGAGATTGAGTCTGAGTGAGTCCGGTTGAAGAAAATTTTGGTGAGTCTGAGTCCGAGTGAGTCGCGATCGCAAAATATATTTCATGAGTGAGTCTGAGTGAGCTCCACAAATTTTGCCAACCTATGCTGGGATCACATCAACTCTACGGGCAGTCGCGCACACCTGGTGACTTATGAGTACTTTAGTAACGCTTCTGTTGCTATCTGTGCCTTCGAGGCAAATCTCCGTGTTTTAAGAATCTTGGCTGCAGAAATTTTTCTGACGTTCAGTGAGCCCACAAGCCTCCGGAAGAGATACGAGTGCAGCTGAACATGAAGTGTTCACTTGATAATTCTGTCTCGCAGGAGTCGCATTTAGAGGTACCCATCATTTCAATCCGAACTTAGGTAGTCGTGAAGACCATTCCTAGCCACAGGTGGTACAGGATCGTGCCTAAGACCTGATGGAAGCCGGAGCTGACAATTGGGATCCAGGCTGGGTGGACGAGCGGTGTAAATTCCGTCGACTTACACTTTGGAAGTGTCAGTTCACGTGCGAGCGAACGAAGCCTTGTAGCTGCGTATGTTAAGAAAAACGGTGTAGCTACACAATGGAGAGCATCATGGGCTCATCGGGCACTTTCCGCTGCACTGTCTTTTCCATACATATTGCAATAAGTCTCAGAGCTAACGCAGAAAACGCTCCACGAAGAAAAGACACGACACGCACAAGCGCTGGAAACAAAAATGCTGCTTTCCACTGCCCGTGAGTAGCCGTTTTATTTTGAACAGAATAAATATGAAAATTGGCATTACCATTAAGGAAGCAGAGGGGAAAAATGGTTGTATCAAAATAATGATTCCATGGCACTTGGATATACACAAGGGTTGGATGTACACAAGGGTTGGAATAATGTGGCCTTATTCAAAAATTTTCGCGAATTCTCGTCACATATACGTACAGTTGCGCAGCTCGCAAATGGAATACATTATAAAGCGCGGATTACATTCTGTTGTATGGGCGTGCCTAAAAAAATGGCGCAATGCGTTAAATAGTGTAATGGGGCTGCTAAAGGATGTGAAACTGGTGCATGTGATTATATTAACGATGTCTGGGGTGTATGGTGTCATAAGCACGATATGATTCGAAGGCATGCCGTAGTGAAGGGCTCCCGGAAATTTAGGCCACATCGGGTTCTTTAACATGCACTGACGTCGCATAGTACACCGCCCTCTGGCACTTCGCTTCAATTGAGCTGCAATCGCCGTGGCCGGGATAGAACACACGACGTCCGGTTAAGTGGCCTATCACAGTAACAGCTTTACAACCTACCGTGATGCGTGTGAATCGAAGCACATAAAGGTCGTTGGCGTGCCTTTTGCTGACTCTATTCAGATATGCATTGCGGCGGCCGCGGCGTATGCTGTAGGCTCGAAAAGTACCGCTTTGTACCCAGTAAAAAATGTTTGAGGATTGCGCGTCCTTTCACCGCTTGGTTATATAAAGCATATTTATGGTTTCAAGGGTAAGGAAAAGCTTGGGATTTTTTAACATGAAAGCGTTCAGTCATAACCAGCAGCTGAACAATAAGAGTCTTAATGGCGGCGTTTTTTTTATTTTGTTTCGTTGTTGTTGTTTCCAGGACTACTAATGTGTATGAGCCAATAAAGAATGTAAACTACAGCTCCAATAAATTAGTGCTTCACCGCGTAGTCTCTAGATTTAGGACACACTGTTCATGATTCTGAAATGCTAGGGTAACCGGTAATATACATATTTATTATGATAGACGACTGTTGTTCATCATTTTCGTAATATGAAGACACAACAGAGAGGAGGCGGGGAGGTTAACTAGAAACATGTCTGGTTGGCTACCCTACACTGACGTTATGGGAAAGGGGAATAGGAAGCCGGAGAAAGAGTAAGGAGCGAAAGTCTGCGTTCACGCGTACGTGTCGACTGCACTACGCAATAGTCAAAAGCCTTCACAGAGCATGTAGCCCTCACGAAGCGGATGGAGCAATGATATATTAAGGAGAACATATTGCCTAGCAGAAAAACGTAATTTGCTACCATGCGCTGAAAAAGTGAGATAAGATAGATTTCAAGGTTTGCTAAATGTATTGATATGCTACTATGCTACAAGTATAGGCATCGCTCAAAGTGGGTTTTAAATGATAATCTTCGAAACCCGATCTCAAGTCTCAAAGTTCCTTCTCTTCAAGGTGACCATGTTACAAACTAAGTCGTCCACATAACTTAAGTAAGAACTCGTCAAGCTTTCCAGCCAGTCACTGCCAACAACACTTGTCTCTCTCCGAAGCAGCGAGTAAGGCTTTTCTGTTTAACGAGCACCATAACTAACACCCACTTCCCTCCGCAGATGCCCCTTCTTGCGCTTGGGCAATTCTGACGGCGATGCCCACATCGTAAACTTTTTCCCCTCTGAAACTGCCGGAGGGGCTAACCGTATTTTTTTCGTGATGTTGCGCTAAGTTGTAAAATGGGAGGGCTAGGACCCATGCCGGTTTACACCAGCAGTGGTCGTACAGTTACCTTGGGGCAATAGGCACTCGGCGAACGCTGCCTGTCTATTGTTCCTTCCTGGGACCCATTTGGTGTTTGTTCTTTATCTTTTTGCTTGGAGAGATAAAGTTTTCTTGCTTTCATCAGCGTTTCAAAAAGCAGTGACGGTTCCCTATCTGAAATGGGGGTGGCGTTATCCATTTACGCCTAAGGCATTACTCGGCAGAGCTTGGTGTTAAGGGAGACTTCGATATGAAAGTCAGAGTTCAGAAAAAAAGAAGATATCAGAAGATACAAGAGCAGTTTGCACGATCACAATCTTCGTTTCAAATAAACACCAACTGCAAGTAAAGCGTCAGTCCTGTTGTGTGTGTTTCGTCTTCGTAGTTTGTGCTTTTCAAGTTTCCTCTAATGATGGACCAACTCGCCCTAACCAGGATATGGTTATAAGTTTGGTTCTGTCCTTTCTTTCATTTTTCGCTCTGTGCTTTGTGATTTACGTGCAATGAACATGATATTTATTTCTCATATCTTGCAAAAAAAAATCTATAGTGCAGTGCCATTGTTAATATATGTGTCATGACATTTCTAAAAAAAAATAGCGCATACAAGCTGAGGCATCCACTCGCCTTACTGGTCATTCATTTAGTTTTTATAAAGTAGATATATCGCTTTTAAACCGCTGGGTATAGAAAAATTTAGTGCGCTATCAACCACCGACATTCCTTGCTATATAGCGCCTACGGTTGTCCTGAAAAGAAGTACTTTTGTGGGGCGCAGCGCCAACTAACTATTTTCTGTCTGAACCCCGCACGTGAAAGCAAAGCATGTATCCGACCTTAAAGCTAGTCAACGTGTTGGAGGCCCAGTAAAAAGTTCATAAGACGTTTAGTTACTCTATACGTACCTGGTCTTGCTATGAGGTGTTTATCATTGAAACGACGAACAAGAGCGGTTGGCACATTTAGAGATATACGTGCTTTTCCTTCTCACTTGGGAAACAAAACCTAAAATTACGAAAAAAAAACTAAAAAAATATCACAAGATATGGCGATAACTCGGACACCTGATTTGTAAACGCAATCCTGTCAAACGCAATTTGAGCCACAAACTTCTTTGTGCTAGTTCAGGTCATCAAAGCAAACATACACATCTATATATAAAGCCAAATAGGCCAGATGCCCCGCGAAATAGTATATCACTTTGTGTATGCACATGCGTACTTCTGATTCAAGGCACCTGTCAATTTTTTCCATTTTCTTGGAAATTCAGAGGCCTCCATACCTTTGTTCAGATTGTCTTACCTTTAATTTCCTTTCTTCAAGCATCACATTTAACACTTCTTTTTGCCCGAACGCGCACCAGTGGTTACTCAATTTATCCAAGCAAGCGAAATACTGAGAACATCAGCGCAGAATATGACGAGAGTACTAGAAGCTCCATATCCAAGCAGAATACGTATGAAGAGCTCCAGAGAACCCCACTTGAGAACACCCTCTTTATCCCTACACCCGCTTCCTCATTTGATCATATACGTCGTCATAACGAAAATCATGTCGCATATGTGAAGCACCTGTGAGCGGTTATTGGTGCAGCAACTATTGACAACATCACGAACGGGCAGCCTGTGTCGCTATTGTTATGGTAAGCCCGGGGACAACAGCTGTTCCATTCTTATTAGATGCGCCAGAGCGATGACCCCTCGTTTAACGCCCCTTACTGCTGTATCACTAGAGGATTCTTACCTTCGAAAATCGCTACTTTCAGAGCAACCCACTCTCCCGTAGAAAGTCGGGCAAGTTTCATACGAAAGTCAAGGCATGCCTACGCAAACTCACTTGCAGTATTCCATCATACACTAAGGGTATTATTGTATCACGCCCATGTAATTTTTCGCGTGACCTTGTGTTCCCACTCTACCAATATGTGCGATATACGCTTCAAAGGAACACATTGGGAACGCGTTTCGCGCTTTCCATCACTCCATCATTTTTGCTGTGTTCAGAACATGCTTGACAAGCACGCTTTTTTAAATATCACTGTTATCTACAATTTGATATTATGGTTTGCTTTCAGAGAATTCCCGCCACAGCATTCCCTTAACTGCCATGGAAAGAAGCTGAAAACTTTGAGAAAACATGTTATATGCTCTAAGCTGGACGTTTTGGACGTTGCTTCCACAAAAATGCTAGATCGGTGTCAGATAAAATTTGCGAAACGCCCCGCACACATGATAGCCGAAAATCATGACTTACGTTGGCAGTCGATAAAGCGCGTCGGCATCAAATAATTTGTCTGAGGCGAGCAGCATATCACCACCCAACTGAGGACGAAATAATTCAACTGAAAAAGAACAAAAAATGTCATCAGCTTCCGACGAACATAGAGTGCAACATCCAAAGGGCGGGCCGTACTTAAATCAAAATGACATGAACAGGGAAAAAAAAACGAAGCCGGAAACAATAACATGGAGAGATTGAGTTTCCTTCTTATGAAGGGCGGGGGGGAGAGTGAAGTCAAGACTGGTTCAGAATGTTGTATCGGGGCTCGGTCGCGTTTATGATGCGACGGTTTCTATATATACCGTGTATTCCTGCCTGCTGACAGCACGTCTTCTGCCATGGGCTCGCAGTTTAAAAGGAGAACCAGAGCATTCATACTCCTAGTAAATCCAAAAGGATGCACTTTGAGCCACAACGGAAGGGTATTGCAACGTACTTTAACATACAAAAAGCTTTTACACATCTTTTTTATTTTTGAATATCATTTTTTTATTTCCACGAACGGATGCGAGAAGCTGGAGTCGCATTTTTGAAAGCTGAACTTGCTTTGCTCATGATAACAGCTCTGCTTATCGAGCACTATACTGGTAGTTTTCCTCGCTCAATCAGTGGAAAGGGGAAGTAAATGGGTTCGTGAAGTGTAACGGAAGCATCGTGGTTAGTATAGTGCTAAAAAAAGAGGCTGGGCTTGGAAGTGGCTACTCTCTGGTATTTGTTCTTGCACGAAGAGGACACGTTATATAACAACCGTCCCGGTACAACATTTTACGATAGCTGTTTTGGATCTATGTTTTTTTTCCTTAGTCGCAATTAATGTACTGCATTCCTTATTTAGTATTGCGCTGCCCCATCTTGCAGTCATACCAACTACGTTTCTGACAGGCCGTCAATTGCGATTATGCTGCGTGGATTGCGCTGCCTGCTTTTTTGAATAGCGAATTTTCTGACGTCGTTCTCGCAGGCTAACGGTGTTAAGTGATGTAAATGACAAATTGAAAAAACTTTATGCGTGGTTTGGAACTGCGTTGGAATAACTTCGTATAGATATTAAGAAATTGGCCAATATATATAGAAGAGCTCATTTGGCTGGGTATGCGATGATGTGAATATTTTGTTGAAGGACAAAAAGTGACATCACGAATGACAACAAATGTTAATGTATGTATGCGTGTATAACAGTGCGTCTACTAACACGACAATGTCATGTCGACTTTCAGCAATAAAAAAAAAAGAGCGCGGAAGTCGTCACAAATTCCTTGAATTTTCATTCTATGCGTTCGTTTCCAGGAATAAATTCCACATTCACTGTATGTTTATTTAGTCAAAACCTTTTATTCCCGATTGTCTGTCTCGATGTTAGCGAAAGCGTCACATACTCTATTTCTCCAACTCGTGAACGTCAAGATGTGATTCCCCAATGAAGTAGCGCAAAGATCACCTTCCGAATCACTAACGTTTTTCCATCCCAGCCAAATGCACCATTTATTATGGCCGGGAGGGTAAACGGCAATCGGTTTAACCTTATGCGATTGGGATGTCGTTACCTATAGCTTTACGTAATAGTACTTCTATATAAACGTTTAGAAGCCTACTTTATTTTAAGCAGTTTACATAGACTGTTCTTCTCTGCTGTGATAACAACAAAACACTGTGTATTTGAGCTTTGATAAGATTTAAATTTAAAATACCGCTGTTTCCTGCTCTTCATCGGTGATCGCAGCAGCTCGAAGAAGAAGAGATCATCGATCTTGCTGATTATGTAGGGCTTGTTTTATTCTTTATCTCACTCTCTTCTCCTCCCGGATGTGATGGCAGGTGATTTAACGTTAGAACGGAACTCTGTCGAATAAATTTTTAAAAGGAGGGCGCTGCAATCTCGGACCGTAAACATAAGTACTTTTTCTTCCCGGGACAAAAAGAAGGCTAAACAAGTTTTCGCGCGTCCAAGTTCGAACAAAGAAATCATATCTTTGTTATTACTTCGTAGTTTGCTTTTATAAGACTGAAAACGAGCACGTCTCATCACCGGACGCCTTGCTTTACAAAACGCCCATCGGTCACTGTCAACGCTAATCAAGAGGAACGACTTCCGCCTTACCACGGCGTAGCTCAACCCGGTCCTGCATCTTAGTTCATCATTGGTAAAGTTTGTGCACGAAGGAAAACTTCCGTTTCTTTTTTCACCGTATGCTCATAGTGGCTGCAACAAAGGAAGTAGCCGCTTCAAACAATGTCGCATATGAAAGAGTGCCCGGAAGCAAAACTATTCTAATGCTTTGAACAATATTTATTCTAGTGCTACGGAACGGATGACGACGAAGTGTCTATCTCAGAAAGCTTCTAGTTGTGTTCCGTGTAGTTTTATCAAGTTTATCCCTTTTTCGACTGACGCTGCACCATACCTTGCAGCGACGGACGTGGTGCCTTCCACAGGTCCGCCCAACCAATCTTTAGAAAATGGCGCATACGTGACCATCGCAACTTCAAGGACTTTATTTTGGTAAGCTCGCCAGAGCCACATTCCTATGCGGGAGTTGTAAAACCATCCATTCTAGAGAGCTCTCAACGAAGGTAGGCAGGAATGCCGTTCAAGGGAAGCTTTGTTAGACGTAGTGCACTTATGTCTAGTGGATTACACTGGTTCCGTTTAACATTTTAACAGTTTCTCATCAAAAGCAATGTTGCTTGTTTGTTTGTTTTTTTACAACGAGTTTGAACCCTTCCGCAGCCAGTTTTTTTAGCCGATATTTTGACCGCTGTACGTCGCTTCTCACCACAGAACACATTAACCTATAAGAGCCCTACTTACAAGGCCAAATGGGCCATTATATATTTCCCACTTGTCTCCCATCGATTGCTTGCAGAGCAAGCATCCCTGCCCCACATCCTAATTTTAGTGTTTACATTAAAACTATAAAGGAGACGCGAAATTAAAATTAATGTCGAAGAACAAGCTTTCATGAGGAAGTTTCGATCTGCAACCTCATCTCCCCAAAAACAAGCACCCCTCGCAGCGTAAATCGCCTTCTTCTGGTCCATGTAGGCGAAGGTTCTATCCACGCTATTCAGAAGCAAAATAACTCCTAAATCTCTTTGCGGTAAATTGCTTTTTCCTACACTTGTTCTCTCTACACTTCTATAAAATAGCATGTAAAAAGTGCGATTCAGAAAGCTGTGGCAGCATTGGAAAAGTTTCTGGTTATTTCAGTATAGTAAGCACTAGCGAAGACAGATATGGGTACACGCCTCCTGTTAGAGGCTTAGCTGGCATTCTCTTGAAAGACCGTGAGAGTTTACGCTGCGATGCTGCTGCAGAAACTCATTCCTCACCGTTACTTCTACCTCAATGATTCCGGGAGCGAAAGTTCCTACTACTCTTCTTGACTACATGAAGACGAACACTTCATCGAACACTATTCGTGCACTGCATTTCTGTGATATACGAGTTTCGTGTTTCCTCAAGTGCAAAGGTGGGATTACTTTTCAGGTTTTTTTTAGACTTCAGTGAATCTCCTATCGGCACGCACCCTGTGCAGAGGATTTAGTTGCATCGGACCACTATGCCGAAGTAAGACTAGTGCAATGTTTGGGAACGAGAGCTTTGTAGTACCCCCTGATTGCATTCAGTCAAATTGAGCAGGTGTGAAGCTTGAACAGAAGAAAACGAACTCAAAAACGTGTTTAGTTGTTGTTTATGTTGGTATAGTTCGTGGCACTTCAGATGTTTTTGATTAGAGAGCTAGAAGAAAGCGCAAGAAAGACAGGGGAGCTTATACACTTTTTGGCTACCGCGTGATTGGGACTTGTAAAAAGGGTATTAAAAATGAAACAATAAAAAGGGCATGAAAGCATAAGACGTATAAGCAGTAACACGTCCAAAACATTCATTTTGAATTAACGCTGCTAAAACATGTAAGATATTCCTATTTGCTTCGTTGTAATAGTTTCTGCTTAGTCTTAAAATACGCCACAGAGTCGAAAATAACTCAGGGTGATATGCTTTTTTTTTTTCTTTCGTGGCCTAGCCGGGTGCTTTTACATAAATCCTACCCCTGCCCGGCCAGCTTTGCAAGGCGACAAAGAAGACGCTATACCCTTTCACGGTCTGATGCTGCTGTCATGATTCGAAGAATCGCAAAAGGATATTTTTCGCACTCAAGACTGAATACATCAAGAAGCCAAAGATATCGGTAACACTACCTGAACGCGTTGCGGCGACTTCAAATTCCAACTGGACTCCGCCGAAGAGAGGCGACTCTGTAAGGCCGCTTATGGCTAAGAGTGGCTTTCACAAAGTCATATTCGTTTGGGATAGGGATGGCCGACAACGCTCTTTCTGATGCCTGCGGTACCGAGGAGACATTGTAGCATATCTTCTGCGACTGTCCTCGCTACGCTGTGCAGATACAATCCCTCTCAATAGCTCTCGCTCGTCTTGACAACAGAACGATGACACTGGAAACTATTCTACGATGTCATACTGAAAAGTCATCG
>JALIZH010029006.1:0-10120 GCA_030522465.1 Rhipicephalus appendiculatus | reverse complement strand
AATAAAGAAGGTAAATCACACGCGCAGTCAGCTGAAATGCTTACGCGCAGTGACCGCTTTTGCTCACTACTATACACGAGCACCACTGCTCATGGTCGCCAGTAGTTTTTTATCCATGTCCACTCCGCTTTATTCGAAAAGTCGTTAGCCTCGACTAGCACTTTATTATGAACAGAGCACGTCGGTAATACGTAAGGGAAACAAAAGAAAGAATCGAGACGGCCATACGACCGCAATACTATTGGTTTATTTTCGCTTCTGAGGTAGCGTACAAGGCTCACCGAGCGCGAAGCTTGAGTTAAATTCCGTCATTTGAAAGAAAAGCTATTCCAAAAGTCTGTGCATAAAAGGCGTATTACAGAAAATGCTGTACCAATATCCAGATATCATGAAATTATAGTTACAAATACCCCTATTCTCGCTGTACAAGTTGAAGAGCTCCCTGAACAAAAATGCGTTAAGTTTACAATTGTGAACATGTAATATTTCAACGACTTTAGCAAATCGTTCAAATATAAAGATCACATGTACCTAGACTGAAAAAAATGCCACATCGTTGAACATCAGTATGAAATATTTCCGCGAGATGCGTGCATTGCTTCCAACCTTCACCATACGAAATGAAAACAGTTTCAAATAACTCATTCTTAACTTCAAGTATTTTGATGGTTCTCGGTGGTTAAAGTTCGCACGGTTCGAGTTTTACAAAAAAATGTCGACGAGTAGTTACGTGAAATGCAATTGTTCCCGCGGCAATTGAGCGCGCCTCTACAGGGCACCCAGCTACAATTTCCCGCTTTTTTCCTGATGAGGTCAATATAGCGTACACCATGCTTTCTTGCTGAAGCTCCGTAGTACTGACACAGCTCAAAATTTTCGCATTAACTTACACAGCGTGTCTGTCATCTCTTTAATAAATATAAAGAGATGGCCTGATAGGTAAAGCAAGCCTCTTGTGTACGTATTACGGGCGTGTGTTATCAGCAGCTGTGAGTTGAGAATCGCGTTTGTTTTCGGGCGATCGCTAGTAACATGAAGTGAGGCGTACACGATGGTGCACTGTTATCGATTCATTTACTTTGGTTTGTCGTGTTTTCTTTTTAAGGCGGAAGCCTTAGATGCCTCATCAAAGACGGAAATTAACCTCCGGTATCCCGCGTCCTCAACACGAATGATGCAAAAATTTATCACGTGATGATGTCACCATGACGCCACAGATCGATAAAATTTTTCACGGCATCATGACGTCATTCAGCGTGATGTCACGTGATGACGTCATCACCTGACATGGTCACTTTGCATTGCCTCGGTGATCCGTGGCCCGATCACGGAGGCCATGTAAAGCCAGGTGACGTTAAGAAACCTTGCAATGCCTTCGATCCTGGGGCGAAACGACATTAGGTGCAGAACGCTTTCGGAGGGAGACGGGGGAGGAATAAGGCATCGAATGAAAAAAAAGAACATCTCTGTCGAGTCATCTTAGAGGAATGCATAAGGGACCTTGTGAGTTTTATATAAGTTTTTCATGTATTTTACCTATGCGATCAATTATTCAAATGTATAGGTAAGTTGCATCTTGAGATCGATATTGCTGATCACCATGTTTTCATTCCCTGAAGGAGACAAATCATCAGACCACGCATCGTCAGAATTATTTCTGGCCGAAGAAAGTGGGTTTGCGCACCACACGCCATGTTATTACGATTAGTCGTTACGCAAATCACAAGCATGTCAAGTTCGTGATGCCATGATCTTACCAAGTGACCGAAACGCGAGAGTTACGCCAGTTATTTTATTTTGGTACTGCGGTCACGCCGACGGATACATTCCGCTTCGCATGAAAAGGCTTGAAACAGCAAAGCGCGGGAGGCAGCCATGTAAAACTAATCGAATGCACGAAATAAAAGAAACGATATCAAGTGTGCAAACGCGTTAGCATGAGATAGCCGTTTACTAAGTGCATATACCTGCTACGTTCTCCGGGTTATATTTGTGATCTCCAGCTTATTCTCTTCTGCAGCACGTTTACGTTCGTCATTCCATACGAAACTAAATTAAGCACCTTCGCTCACGATGGGTGCGCGCAGAATGCGTCCCTCAAACGGGCGCGCAAGTGCGGACGATTGCGGTGACAAAGCAACTGAAAGGAAATATACAAATCATTTTAAAACAGCGCAGCAAGACGAGGACATAAGCGCCCGTCCCGTTGTTTCTTCGTTTCTTATGTCCTCGTCTTGCTGCGCTGTTTTAAAATGATGTCAAACCAACTTGCCCAATTATATGTTCTCTGAAATATACAAAATCCCCGTTTCACAACCCAGAAACGTGTTCTCTGTGTGGTGAGTCGCTGCAGTATTATGTTGCAGTGACGCAGTACTGAATCTTGTCCATATTACCGCAACGTTGGCTAATAGCGGCCAAAATATCGGGCGCTTAGCAGACGCTCGCCGCTTTGACGCGGCTTCCACCGCGGAGAAAGCCCACGGGTCCGGCACAGTAGCGCCGCGGCGCGGGAGTTCACCGCGAAAGGCCCTCGCTCCTCCCATGTATTCGCGCGGCGCTTTGGACACTCCCCCTATTCTAGGTCACCTCTAACCTAGTTGCGCCGAAAAAACGTCGAGGGGGTGGCAGCACGAGCGTCAGCGCAATGCTCTTAGTGTGTTCCCTTATTTCACTCATAAAAAAAAGGTTACTCATACTATGAGTAATAATTCTTCAAGCGCAAACTGCATTTCAAAACTTTCTGTGCTACGACTATGTAGGAAATAATGATTTAACGATCATTTAGTAAAAAATTACATCGTTTGCTATGCTAGCGCCACAGTTGCAGCTAGCGAGCAGATTTGTCATTATTACGCATTTTACGTCGAAGTTTACTACTAAGTTTTGCAAATGACGAACGGCGTGTCTGGGCATGTTTTTTTTCTCCCTTTTCTTATTTTGAAAGCCTCGTCATGCCTCGTTTTTCACGTGTTTCGGTGTTCGGCTTTGACATAGCTTTGACGACTTTCTCTGTGCTGCTCTTGGGCGTGTGTTTTACGAAGACCTGCCGTCTGAACGCAACATGTAGCGTACGCGTGTTGCGGCAGCTGTATTCGCTGACTTTCTGTCGTCAGCCAGCGCTGCTTTTATTATCTGCGGATGCTAAAATAATTAAGTGTTGTGGTGTGGTGCAGTGCGGCGCAAAAAAAAGAAGACAAAAAATCTGGCCCCTGAATATAAATGCGGGCGCCTGCATATTTGTCTGTGGTGTCCTTTGGGGAGTAACGGTTACGTGACGAGAGCAAGTGCTGCCGTTCCTCCTTCCTTTGCTCCCCTTCAAACACGAGCCTAAAACACTTGCTCCCCCGTTTTCGAACGTGTCAGCCATCTTGTCCCACTTAGTCTTTTTGGGGAGTAACTGTTACTCTCAAGGACTAAAAGCAGCCGTTGCTCCCTTTTTGGCCATTTTTGGCTTAGAGTGCACTGGTCTTCAAATTCTTTCTCTGGATCCGCTTCTTTTTCTTCGTTTTCGCTTGGGGGTGATGACGGTGGTAAGTCGGGGTTGTTATTGCACTCCAGCACCATGTGGCGCAGGGTGTTGCGTGTGTGCGGTGGGCAAAACTTGCAGTCCCGCCCGTAGGTCCCTGGATACATTGCGTGCATCAATGTTCCATGCGAGTAAGTTCCGGCCTGGAGTCTTCTCCAAGCCACCACTTGCGCCCCACTCAGACTCTTGTGTGCCGGCGGGTACCGCTTCCTCTGCTTCCTGTACTGCGCCAAAATCTCCGAAAACTTCTTCGGTATGCGTTCACCCTCGTCATGGCAGCCGTCGGCACGTGTTCCCTGCGTGTCGGAGATGGCTCGCCGTGCATGATCTCGAGCCATGGCGTGCGTCGCCTGGTTACCAGCGACAGACTCATGTCCCGGTATCCAGAGGATGGTTGTTTCGTCCGCCTTGGTGCTTTTTAAGACGGAGTGCTGCCTTTCCGATCCTTCCGTTCATGTACCTTCTGCACGCTTCTTGCGAATCTCTTATCACGGTGCCCGCGTCTTCTTGCATGCAGCGATGGCCAGGGCACTGCCATATGACCTCATCTTTCTTACTGTCATGCATAGTCTCTGGAAGGCAAGAGATAGGGAGCAAGAGGTAGGAATGCTTAACATCTTCGATCAACACAAAATTAAGGCAGCTTCGCACAAGCGGAGCCAAGCTTGAAGAATGTCTGAAGCCGGGTGGCCTCATTTCTTTTACAGCGAAAGCTGTTATGAGATCACAGCAAGGGCTGATTTTGACGCCGTAGTTGTCCGCGGCCGCTGCCACCGCAGGTGTCCGTAACCGCTCTAAAGTACAGCTGAATAAAGTGCGGCTCTTAGCACTTTCCACTATTTCAAAGCATCATCCTTTCTTGGGGTCAGGAGCTCATTCGAGTATTTCTGAACCTCTTGACTATAAGGTCTGATCTCAGTGCTAGTTATTTTTTGGCGCTAGCAGTTCGACAGTCTCCCAGACTGCTCTCTAGCCTTTTCAGTTGGAACCATGACGTGTGGAAATTACATAATTTCCTTGAAATTAAATATGCGCTCACTTTTGAACCATTATATCGGTAAGGTTTTAACGGAAGGCCATCAGTAACGACATCAGCTTTAGTTTTAGCCACCCCACCCTACCGAAGTTGCACCATTGGCCTTTGTCACACTTTAGATATTTGTTCAGTCGAATTATTCGAAACTTTGAATACTAGCTGTTCGAAAGTCGAATCGAATTATTCGATTAAGAGTTATTCGATTCGAATTCGAAACTCGAATATTCGCACACGCCTACTATCAATCAGGTGATAGAGGAATGCGCGAATGCAACCAACCCCTAATAGATTAGAAGAAAGCATCTGATGCGGTGGAAATTTCAGAAGTCATGCAGGCATTACCGAACCAGGGCGTACACGCACTTTAGATATAAATACTGCACAAAATCTACCGGGACATATACTGGGATCATGGCAAAGCGGCACCTTTGCGTTACGTGACACGAAATCACTGCTGACATTTTTGCGGGCCATGAGCCGTAACGAAACTTTGTAAACCGTGTGATCCAAGATAAGGCAAGCATGCGAGGGGAAGGCAGAATGTTACCCTCTCAAATGAGATTAACAAGCTTGCGGGTAAAACGTGGCCGGAGCAAGCACATAACCTAGTTAACTGAAAAAAAAATGGGGGAGGTCATTGCCCTTCAGTGGGCGCAGTCAAGCTGGCGATGATTATGATGTCCACTTGCGTCCGTGTAAATGGGGGGTAATCAAAGAAACGGAGGGATTGTCGCCTAGTTAAACACATTTCTAAATTAAATTATACAAAAATGTTAAGGCACTTACCAGGTCACCTTATAAGTTACGGTGTTTGCAACATACATACATACATACATACATACATACATACATACATACATACATACATACATACATACATACATACATACATACATACATACATACATACATACATACATACATACATACATACATACATACAGACATACATACATACAGTCGCGTTCAATATGAGTTGTAACATGCTGTCTGGGCTCAAAATGGCGCCAACACTGCAAATCGGCACCTACATAGAAAAAAATGGGTGAATTAAACTCCCTCAATTAGCGGTACTTTCTGAACCAATTTAACGTTTTTCGATTGCAATTTTCAGTTTTAGGGTCAATTTAACCACAGCTAGCGTGTTGCAACTCCTTTCACCGCGACTGTACATACATGCATACATAGAGAGGCAGATCCTCGAACTTTGCGTGCGCCGCAGACACGTGCATTAGATGCGCGTTAGTGACACTGGCGAATAAATATTGCCTTTCAGTCACATCAGGGGCTTCATGGTTTCATGGTAGTGATATGGGCTTTTTTTTATAGATGTATAGATATCCCTGCAAATAAAATACATACATACGCCCGCACATGCACAGACATAAAAATAGTTTTCGTTGTTCAGCGAACATTTATTTTATATATGCACCATTGAAGATAATATCAAGCTCCTGAGCACGTCATATTCGCTGGCCCTTTTCGGTTTTCTGGTCCTGGCAGTCTGCTGTAAGTGCACTGACAGCCCCATCCACAAACTTCGCTGACGGTTGCAGGAGTGCAGTGCTGTAAAAAGAGGTAATTGATGGATAAGTTCCTCCAATATCACTAGTTACTACTCCCTAGATAGGGGCGTATTAGAACATCATTACTCCGTTGCAGGAGATACATTCCGCAGGTTTCCTGATAAATATTATCTTTCATTCCATTTACAGCGTGGTTCACATATATGTTGCGACTTTACATTTCTTTATTGCTTATTTTACTGTTTGTTCTCTATCATGTATCTTTTTTTATGCACGATCTCCTACCTCGTTCATTTTCTGAACACTTCGTCATGCAGCTGGAAGAGATCTTGGGAGCCTGACCTTGGGAGCCTAATCAGCCCAGAAAGCCAAACGAGCCCTCCTTCTGTTCTTGAAGGCAACCGAATAAAGAGACCGCCAGTAGACACGCTGCACTGTACATGTCTTGCGACTCGCGTACAATCATCCTTTCTTTCTTTCTTTCTTTCTTTCTTTCTTTCTTTCTTTCTTTCTTTCTTTCTTTCTTTCTTTCTTTCTTTCCTTTTTTTTTACTCTCTCATTCCCCTCCCCAAGCGTAGAGTAACATAGCACGTAGCCTACTTAACCTACCCCCCCCCGTTCCTGTATCTCGATCTTGTCATATAGCTAATGTAATATGCCTACAGTGTGTACTAAATGGACGTCAAGAATAATGCGATAAAAGGGAAATAAAGAAACTGTCTGTCGTTTCACTGTGCGAACGTCGATCTGGGAACGTGAATAGCACGCGACACGGAGGTGGCACAGTACTTTGAACAAAGACACGCGCTCCTTTATTATTTTCAATGCTGCTCATTATTTTTATTGATCGATGGGTAATTATTTATTTTTTTATGTAATGGTGGTGACGATGGCATTGTGGTCGCTATGGCACAGCCTGGTAGACTCGGTACAATCTAGTGCACCTTCGGAACAAGAGTCAAATCTGTGCTTGACCGGTGTTGAGTGAAACAAAAGAGACATATTGCCACGCGCGTTTCTTTTACTGTATTCGGTTTCCGCCCACAAAGACTATCAGCAGTACTCGGCGCAGACCGCGCCTCATTGTTCCAGAAGCTTCTCGCTTGTAGTAGATCGTTCTGTTAAGATTGCACGCAAGACGCTAACACTCAAGATTATTCCAGAGCGTGCGCGACGACTAGTGATAAGGCTAGAATGTTCGACGCGTGAGTTATAAAAGCCGGCGCATTCCAACGATGTTTAGTTGATCGACGGCCGACGCTCTGTTCGCCGCTATCAGTGCCAGTGTGTATTGCTCTATTCTTACTTTCCGTTTACCGGCCACAAGTTCGGCCAAATAAACAGTTTCATCTTGGATACGTCGCCTGCTGCCTTCGTCGACGTCACGACCACGTGACATCTGGTGGAGGTGCTACTTCGTCCATGCTCCGGACGCCCCCGCGAGGCGCTGACCCTAGCCCAAGCCGCGAAGAAGACGACGCAAAGGACAACCCTGATCGTCGAACTAGCCGCAGGCAGAAAGGACTAGAGGCAGAGTACGGGCTGCTTCCCGAAAAAACCAGGCACCCACAAATCCCGACATCGACTACAGAGACGATGACCGACACCACGCAGCCCACGCCAATCCTTCTCCGGCAGCCCAAGGAGCCACCGACTTTCCGGGGATCATCACTTGAAGACCCAGAAAGCTGGCTGGAGACCTACGAACGAGTCGCTGCCTTCAACAGCTGGGACACCGAAGAAAAACTCCGCCACGTCTACTTCTACCTAGAAGACGCGGCGAGGACGTGGTTCGAGAACAGAGAATCGGCGCTACAAACCTGGGATATTTTTCGGACGACGTTCCTAGGCACCTTCACGAGCGTCGTCCGCAAGGAACGTGCTGCAACTATCCTGGAGACACGTGTGCAGCTTCCTAACGAAAATATTGCGATCTACACGGAGGAGATGACCCGCTTGTTTCGCCACGCCGACCCCAACATGACCGAAGAGAAGAAAGTGAGCTTCCTTATGAGGGGTGTGAAGCAAGAACTCTTCGCCGGATTGATCAGGAACCCGCCGAAGACGGTAGCTGAATTCGCATCCGAAGCCTCGACCATCGAGAAAACCCTCGAGATGCGGACACGACAATACAACCGCAGCTTCTCGGCCACAAGATACGCGGACGTCCAAGTGCTAGGAACCGCCGACCTGCGTGAGACGATCCGGGCGATCGTGCAAGAGGAGCTGCGAAAATTTCTACCTTCAGCGCAGCCCCAAGTGGATCCCATCGCTGACATAGTACGACAAGAGATCCAGCAATCACTGGGCGTTCCTCAGCTTCGAGAGCCGTAGCTGCAAGCCATGAGCTATGCTGCTGCAGCCCGCCGTCACGCTCCTCCTCCAAGCCCACGCCAAGGCCCATCGCCACAGTATCGTCGCCTGACACCACCGCCATCGACGCCATACCGCCCACCTGCCGGCCAGCGCATCGCTCCGAGGAAGACCGACGTTTGGCGCGCCCCTGACCACCGTGCACTCTGCTACCATTGCGGAGAAGCAGGTCACACTTACCGCCGCTGCCAGTACCGCCAGATGGGACTTCGTGGTTTTGCCAACGACGCGCCGCGTCCACAGAGGGGTGAACGACCTCGCGACATCGCAGATTACCTCGCAGGAGCGCAGTGGACGCCCCGACGACAGTCCCGATCGCCGTCGCCGGGACGCTACATGTCACCACAGCGACGCCAGTACACCGGCCCTACTCGGGGCCGTTCCGCGAGCCCATATCCGGAAAACTAAGGGCAGCAACCGATGGAGGTGCGGTTGCTGTACGACGAACTACCGAAGATCCTCCGCCGCCGACGACGACACCTCGACAGAGTCTGAAGAGCACGCCGCAAGCCGATCGGAGCCCAGACGACGCATGTTCGCGACCGGAGGAAGACCTGACGACACCACGTCGAAGCAGCGGAACAAGCCGATGAAGCCGTGATCCGACGCCGCGACCAAAGCGTAACGCAAGACGACGAACTAGCGACCTGGACATCCTTATCGACGGCCACAACGTCACCGCTCTCGTCGATACTGGGGCCGACTATTCCGTTGTCAGTGGGCTGTTCGCCGCGAAGTTGAAGAAAGTTAAGACTGCGTGGGAAGGCACCGAAATTCGGACCGCTGGAGGCCATTTAATAAGACCCGCTGGGGTCTGTACAGCAAGAGTTACTATCTATGATCGGACTTACCCTGCGACCTTTGTAATCCTGCAACAGTGCTCCAGGGATGTGATACTTGGGATGGACTTCCTAAGTCAACATGGCGCCGTGATCGACCTGAGGTCTGAATCAATAACCCTAACCTCAGAAAACGCACTGCCGCCCCACACGACGCCAGCGACCCATGCTTTAAATCTTATAGAAGAGCAGGTCACCGTTCCGCCTTTCTCTAGCGTCATCATTTCCGTCGGCAGCGAGGAACCCATAGACTTCGAAGGCGTCATCGAGGGTGATCAGCACTTGCTCGTGAACCGCCAGATTTGCGTCGCAAGAGGCATCGCCGAGTTGCGCGATGGCAAAGCAAAGGTACTGCTGACAAACTTCAGCCACGAATATAGGCACCTTAACATTGGTACGACGGTCGCCTACATCGAGAAGTTCGTGGGCACCAGCGATGCTTTCGCCCTCTCCGATGCTACCGAACCTGCTTCGACGAATCGGCATCCCCACACAGATTTCGACGTCAACCCGAGCCTCCCGAAGCACAAGCAAGACCAGCTCAAAGTCTGCTCTTGCAATTCAAGGACTGCTTCTCGTCGTCGTCAAGAATTCGACAGACCCCAATCGCGAAACACCGCATCATAACAGAGGAAAATGCGAGGCCACTCCGCCAGAGCCCGTACCGAGTTTCAACGCGAGAACGCGAGGCCGTAAAGCAACAAGTCGACGAAATGCTACGCGACGACATAATTCAGCCTTCCAAGAGTCCTTGGGCGTCACCCGTGGTGTTAGTGAAGAAGAAGGACGGAACCCTGCGTTTCTGAGTCGATTATCG